>JAVSBV010000010.1:4239362-4250730 GCA_033117975.1 Parotocinclus spilosoma | reverse complement strand
CGCACGCAATTTCCTGGTTTTGAGCGCACGTACATTTTCACTCCAGATTCCACGCAAAGTTTTATAAATGAGGCCCCTGGAGACTGGCTAGGCCACTCCATGACCTTAATGGGCTTCTTTTTGAGCCACTCCTATGTTGCCTTGGCTGTATGTTTTGGGTCATTGTTGTGTTTCCACCACAACAACCAGTTGTCTCCTTCTCACCTAGTGTCTTACTTATGGTTTTTGTAAAGCATTCCAGCCTTGTGCAGGTCTATGATCTTGTCCCTGACATCCTTAGAAAGCTCTGTGATCTTGCCCATGTTTGAGAGGTTAGAGTCCAACTGATTAATTGAGTCTGTGGACAGGTGTCTTTTATACAGGTGACAATTTAGGGACAAAATTGTCCCTAGGGACACTATATTTATTTAAGTATTTATACACTATTTTAGCCGTAGAACTTGCAGAACGTTTGGGTGGCATCCTAGGGCTTGAATGAAATAAGTCTATAAAACTTCCACAAACAGCAAACACACCACAGACAAAAACTTGCCTTGTTGGCAAGTAGCGACTCAGGCGGGGCGATGCTCTAGTCTTACTTCTCGTTTTTGGTCAGTATTTATCCGCTGAGTAAAACGCTATTGTGGTGTTTTTAACTGTGCAATAATCAAGCAACACGCTTCAGTACTGAAACATTTTCTTTACTTAACACACCATACATCACTCTCATATCACACATGCTCCGTCCGTACCGAGCTTACAGCCCATCATATCCTACACATTGAGTAGATACAACAGCTATTTACTGTAAATCCTAATATTTTATTATATAGAACATTCCTTTATTGTTAAAAATAATATTATTTGTACATTTTTATACATTTTGTGACTTTTTAATGTAAAAGTTCTGCAAAAGCCTGCGAAACAGCGAAAATCTGCTATACATTTCTTCTATTAATATTTTTTGAAAATGCACCGAGTCTGCGAAAGGTGAACCGCAAAGTGGCGAGGAAACACTGTATTTCTTTTACGTATGCACAATCATTAGATTCCAATACAAAGGCTTAACGATTAGAGGGACTTGTCTTGTATTAATGTATTATTTTTAATGTTTATCTTACTTGGTTATGCAGAATAGAAAAATATAAAATCAAATTCCATATTGATCTTTTAATTATATCCATGATTGAACAGTGCAAAATTAAACTAAAAATATCAAAATAAAACCACACAATTAGGCTAAACTTAAAGTAGGCTAGTATTAAAGTTTAATATACATGTACATTTAAATAGCAGTGATACGTTGTATGCTTTGTGAATCAGAAACTCACTCAATCAGAAATATAATATTTAATACTGAAAATTAAACAAATCTATTTAAACTCAGCATACTATTTTAAAAAGTGGAAATGTTACTGGTGGTGTTGTAGGTTCTAACTAAAATTAGGGGTTATTCCCGCAATGAAATATCAATTAGTTTTTGTGACCAGTATATATATAATAATGACTTTTTTGGTCCTGAGATGTTAAATGTATCTATAAACTGGAAATTAGAATTACAATATGCCTGTAACCGACAAGCCTCTAATACAGAGGTTCTCAACCTGTGCCCATGGTATATCTGCAGTTCATGGTATTACAGCTCAGGACTATTCTTACATTGCCTTTTTGCATGTGAGTCCTGCAAGACCTACATGGTCACTGTCAAAGGGCATTGTTCAGCAGATAAAAGCTTTAAGAACCACTACCCTAGCATATCAAATTAGAATTTGCTTGTAATAAAAAACCACAGTTGTAACAAGATTAAGCAATATTTCAAATGCAAATTTGTTGTTTAATCTATGTGAGAGAAACATTGTGACTAGCTAATAGCTGTTTATATTCCAATTGCTTGGTAATTCTGTATATGCATTCTTACGTTCTGTTCATAACTGTGATGGGCAAATACATTTTGCATGTAGTTTTAGACACAGCCATTGTCTTCTGTGCTTTGATTTATGATGCTACTACTCTGTGTCACATATATTTGCCGTGGTGTCAGTATTTATTCATGTACTTTACTGTGCCATCATTAGATCAGATATACAATTGTTTTAGCAATGTTTAAGTCAAGTCATCAGCAGTATGTTACACATGGTCAGTATACCACTGCTAAAACAATTAATCTAAGACCTTTGAACAGTACGGTAAATGCTGATACTGCACACTGTGTTTTCCTGTGTTTCTTTATATGCATTTTCCATACTGTCCTAACTTTTTCTGATTTAGGGTTGTGCTTTGCAGATATGGTATACTAAATTATGGTAGAATAAATATTACTTTAATCAGGAATCCTCACTGGTATAAACTTGCAAGTCATTATTGCTATTTGCGTCTGTTGAGGTCTGTAGTTTCTACTTCTGCACTGTGGTTGTAGCAGTCCTTGCCATATTGAAACATTTGTCCTTGCCATAATAACCTTACAGATTTCACATTTACTTTTCTAACCCTTGGGTTGGATGTTATGGTACTTCTGTACTAAGAGGATGTAGGGTGACATGACCACATTTGAGCTGTCAATTGTGCTGTTTTATCACAGCAGGACAAAATAAGCAGCGAGAGCAACCTTGGCTTCTGAGAGTGCTGTGCAATACAGGGTGAGTGAGCAAACCATGCAAAGTAGTCTTCCTCTTCTACTGGAATGACATGTTTACCTGTAAAATGAGACTGCAGTCCCATCAACTCTCTAACTCTATGTCCCTCCCTCACACGTTTACTGAAAGTGTCCTGATTTTAGAACAAGGCTTGCAAATCCAATAAAGCCATCATCTGAAGACAATGCAAAAGGCAACAGTAATTGTGGGAAAAGTCAATACTTCACTTCAGAGGTGAGAGAAAACAAAAGGAAGGGGTAACAGAAGGGTAAACTCCTGTGGTCGTCAGTTATTGTTTTTGTGACCTCATGTCTAACACAGCAAGCATCAGACAGTCAGCTCACGCTGTCAGGCATATGGAAACCTCTACTACAAGATGAGAGGCTGTAGAGACTGGGGAGAGGGTGGGGGGTTGCTGGCAGGTTGGTTTTATGGAGTGTACGTGTGGGGTGGAAGTAGATAGAGGGAAGGAAAGCTTGAGCTAAAAAGGAAATGGAAATGAAGAACATAAGATGATTGGGGATAACAAAGTATGTGAAGGCAATAGCATACCAAAAGGTCACTCAACAGGCTTGCCTCTTCTTACCATTCATATATGCTGCTCTATATCACACCCCTCATGTTCTGTACGTCCATACTGTTCTGAACCCTGGCTGTTCTACATGAAGAAAGACAAGACAGACATTGAATATTTATTTTCTTTGTCCTAATAGAACCACAGTTCAAACTTTTTCAAACTGTTTTAAACATTCATACATTTCACTTATCATACTTCTGTAATATGATATAAACAATAAAAGCAACACCCAAGTGACAATCAGGCCTAGTGTTTAGATCGCCCTGTAGCCCAGTTGCTATGACAACAAATAATGGGAGTGTATAGTGGGCTATCTGTTTGACAAAATGTGTGGTGCATGCATACATAAGTATAAAACGTTAGTCTAGGGGGACTGGGTAAGTGACGATAGCAGTAAAGACCTAAGTACAGCTGCTCTTTTTTTATCTATTGGCAGTTTTAAGTAATCAGAGCATCTAAGATGAATTACATTGACCTTGAAAAATTTTGAAGTAACACTTAGTGAACAAAACAAAATTGACCTTGCTCTAAATAAAATAATGTAATGATATGTAATGGAAAGATTAATAATATAAATACATAAAGGGAAGTAGATACAGATGGTTTCATGTAACAGTTACATTTACAGCATTTAGCAGATGGCCTTATGCAGAACATCTTACAGAGTACTT
Organism: Parotocinclus spilosoma; assembly: GCA_033117975.1. Lineage (NCBI taxonomy): Eukaryota > Metazoa > Chordata > Actinopteri > Siluriformes > Loricariidae > Parotocinclus > Parotocinclus spilosoma. The sequence goes on along the minus strand of JAVSBV010000010.1, from coordinate 4,246,870 downwards.
TGTATTCGTCATTGTAGCCTAATGCCTCATTACCTCATTCTAGGGAAGATTAGCAATAGCCCAAGAACTAAATCCTACTTAAACTGTTGGATTTAAAATCTAAGTGTTTTAATGCAGGTAAAGCACAAAAATATTTTAGTGAAGTTTCAGTTTTCACTTAAATGCTTAGTGAAGAGGTGATTCTTTAGTCACCATTACAAGACAGCAAGAGACTCAGCCATTTAGACATCCAGTGATAGTTCATTCCATCTGAGTGGAATGAAGAAGAGTCTTAAGACTTGTCTTTAGTTACTCTTGAGCGGTGGGTCCAGTCGAGCCAAGCATGTCTCTCAAAAGATACGAGGTACAGTGCTGGAACTGATTAGAACATCTACATGTTAATTTATAAAAAATGCAGTGTCTCCAATAGTCTGAGCACACTATTAAAAAATGCATGTCTGAAATTTAGTGAAGAAATATTCATACTGCAGCAGGATTATAGCTCAGAACACACGTAACATCTTCACAACAGCTGCTTGACTAAAGAAGATCAAGGAGTACTTACTATCATGGACTTGCTTCCAGAGTCGCCTGGCCTAAAATAAATTGACTATTTATGGGTGCACTTGAAGCCAGATAAAGCTAATCATTCAGTAACATCACAAGATGCTCTTTGGAATCAGGGGTCATCAGATTTTGCACACACTCATGGAGTCTGTGCCAGACACTGCCACTACAGAACATACCAAATACATACAATAATTCTGATTCCTGAGGCTCAACTTTTCTTTCAAACTGTTATTCCTGTTATGCCAAATACATCAATAAGTTTAAGAATAATACGAAATCAACTAGTATATACTAGTGGCCTCAGGTTACATATTTAGTATTTTGTATTTTGTTCACTGTGTATTAAATTTATGTACATACAATCTGCTATGGTTTTACTGTTAGGGACATAAATTAGGCTGCCTTTTTGAAGAAGTGAAAGCCAGTGTTTGGAAACAGCAGTGTCCCGTGGGCTGAGTTAAAATCCTTGGTGGTGCTTGCAATGTGAATATAAAATACAATAATGTTAGTATACTTTAGCCATTATATATGCATTAAAACATAGTTATTATAATTTGGTGATTTAGCAGCAATCTGGCAGTGAGGCAGAAGGATTTTAATAGCAGGCTTTATGTGTACACACTAACATCAGCACAAATCTTTCTTTTGATAGCCAAGACAAACCCACAGAGAATTACATCCTGACACAGCAGCAGAGCAGACAAGACAGGAAGCAAATTGCTAATCAGACTTACTTCATGGAGCAGGAATTTGAATAATTAAGGATTTTTGTTATCTCTTTTCTGACATAGAGGAAATCAAGGTTGGGTCTCCTGTGCTTCTTGTTGTCTGCATAAAGTATATCTTATTATCTGCTTCGTCATCTAAATCTCTTGTGTCTTATTATTGCAGGACTTCCTCACTCCCTCCCCTGTTGACTGTTTGGTGCTCAGAAAACAAGATCCCATCATGCTGTGGGCCAGTCACCATGGTCCTGCTTAAGAGGTGGCAGAGGGTGTCAAAGTGTGAGGTCCGGACCACAACACTGCCATGGGGACAGAGAGTTACACCCAGCAGCTGGAAACCAGTGATGGGGCTGGAACACTGGCCAGTATCACTGGCCTGGAGGGGCCAGTTGAGGCAAGTGCTGCAACAGGGTGGTACATCCCATATCCAATCAGCTTCCAAGTTTCACTTACCAGTTTTCTGTTATTGGAGATGGTGTTGGGATTTAGCAGTAACTTGACTGTACTGGTGCTCTACTGTTCGCAGTCCAACCTAGTTGATTCAGTCAGTAACATGGTAACGGTCAACCTGCATGTTCTGGACATTGTTGTGTGTGTGCTTTGCCTGCCTTTAACTGTTGTGGTGGTGCTGCTGCCAGCAGGTCGCAACCTGGAGCTAATCTGTTGCTTCCATGAAGCATGTGTCACATTTGCCAGCATATCTACTGCAATTAATGTGTTAGTCATTAGTCTGGACCGATATGACATTTCTGTACGGCCTGCTAACCGGTTCCTCACTCCTCGATGGGCAGCACTTCTGTTGGCTGCTGTATGGGCTGTGTCTCTTGCAGTTTTTTTCATCCCCTTCATCGAGGTGGACTTTTTCTCCTCAGAGCCAGAGGATGAGTTGGCCAGCAGTTCCTTCACCTCATCTTGGCATAACTGGACACTACTGTGCATGGGAGGACAAGGGTATCACACTGGCCTTGGAATGTACTATCACATCCTGCTGCAGGTGCCCATCTTTTTTGTCACATTGGTGGTCATGTTATTTACCTACTCAAGAATTCTTAGGGCGCTAAATATTCGTATTGGTTCACACATGAGAAGAAGTCAGCGCCGAGGTGGAGCCACCTGTAGAGGGCGCCGAAAGCGCAGAAAGAAAAAGGGATGCACAGCAGATATTGAAAAAGGTGATCAAACAACAAACCAAACCAAGAACTTAACACAGCCTCCTCTTATTTCATCTCCAATTCCAACTCCTACAGCCACTTCACCGCCACCCCTCTCCCCCACCCCACTGATGAGTGCCAGCACTGTGACAGCACCTGCTGTTGGCGTTCAGGCTTCAGTTTCAGCCATCATTGCTCTTCGCAGAGCTGTTAGGCGGCACAGGGATCGACGAGAGCGTCAACGGCGAGTCTTCCGGATGTCTATGATCATCATTTGCAGCTTCTTTGGCTGCTGGGCACCTTTATCTGTGGCAAACATTCTGATACTGACTGTGGGACCCAGTGATAGTCTGATTCGAGTAAGACTTTGGTTCTTGGCCATGGCATATGGCACCACCATATCCCATCCACTGTTGTATGCCTTCACAAGGCAGAAGCTCCGCCAGGCACTTAGGGCCAAAGTGAAGAAACGGGTGGTGTCCTTGCTGCAAGTGGACCCTTCGCCAGGTGGAACTGTTATTCACAACTCTTGGGTAGTGCCACGGCAGGGACGTATGGTTCGTTTAGAAGGCAGTGATGCCACTGATCGGTGTTTAACAGAACCACTATGAAATTAGGCAGCAAGCCGTTTGCTTTATGTAGTAAACTGCACTCAGCATATAAGATAGAAAAGCTGTGGCCTTAGTAGGCAGACTCTGAAGTGTGCTTTTTAAGTCGGAGAATAAACCCAATCAAAGGACTCATCATAACCATTGGGCTAACTTTGTATCCTCAGCAAAATACGTGCTGGTTTACAATTATACAAATATTCTTTATTTCCTGTTTTACTTTTATCTATTTTTTTAATGCAACGTTATATAGATAAGCTGGAGCTTTACTGAAATTAATATATTTAATTGATTTGATTTGTAGTACACAATTTTGGGCACAAGGGGCTAGGATCTATTTATTTACATGATATATTAAATGTAATTGCAATATGAAATTGTTTCCTTATAAATATCGGCTTATCATTTGATATACAGGAAGAAAATTAAAATAGTAATAAGCTGATCTGCAATATTTGCAACGTGAAGTCAAACGGAGAATGGCATAGGTGTGATAATTACTAACCTTTACTAAACATTATGGAATCACTGCACTTCGAGGATGTTCATGTTCAAACCCATGCCTGTGTTTTTTCTTTACTTTGTAGCAAATAAACTAATCACAGAAATGATGCCAAACTCTTTTTGTTTATTAACTAAATATTCTTGCTTCGTGAAGCATACCTCAAACAAATTCAATTATGTTTTATTAATATTTGTATTAGTGTGGTTCAGTCGAGCAGAGAAAAAATATGGAATTGTAAACACATTAAGGGAACAAGTATGGAAAGGTCACCCAAGAAAAATCACAATTAGTAATGTTTAGCTTCTCCAAGGGCTTTTATCATGGCCTGGATATTTTGAGGCTTCTTCACTAATGAAAAAAAAAATCTTTGCAGGAAGGTGCCTCGTCATCACCTTGTCATCTCCTTGTCAACACCAGTTTTTAGACAAATTAAGATCTGTATTGTTTGCTGGCCATATAATTAAACTGATTAGCCTTTCCTGAAGAAAAGCTTTAACATTTTGCTATGTGTCAAGATGCTTTATCATCCTTAAAAAAATTTGCCATATTAACCTAAACTATTGCCCATTGATGGAGTGAAAATTTGTCCAAAGTTCTGTGTATACACCTCTACATTGACTGGTGATGTATTAAATGCCATCTATCCTTGTCCTTATTTCATAAAGTTTGAGTAAGTTGATTGTTTTCTTCAGGCAGTCATCTTTATATGTCAGTTAGAGTGGTTCAATACAGAAGTTACAGCATTATTGTCTTGGTCATTCATTATTAATTGCATTACCAGCACTTAACAGCCCTTATCCTGAGCAACTTACAACTGCTACAACCATTACAATCCAATCAATTGGTGGTTAAGGGCTTTTATCAGGGACTCAATGGTGGTAGCTGTATATAGGGATTTGAACCCTGGACTTTCAGGTCTATGGGTTAGACCACCACATATCAGTTTCATTCATCCACTCTCCATGTTTCATTCTCTTTATCCCACTGTAAGCTTTTACTTTAACATTTGTGTGAATTACATTTCCTTCAGCAGATTTCTTACAATTATGTCACACATTGATTATTTTGCCAATGTGTTTTTGTGAATTTGTTTTGTTGTGGATTTTCCTTATTGTTTCCTTTTATAACCTTTTGTTTTGTTTTGTTTTAAATGTGGCTGACTCTGAGAAACCAACATGTTTTTTCACACTCTGGGTTTCCTTCTTAAATTATTTTTCATATCTTTCATGAAGAATTTTCATGTTTGAAATATGCTTCACAAGACAGAATGTTCAGCTATGGGTTGTCTATAAGTTAATCTATGATTACTTATTTGCTATAAAGTAAAAAACCTGGGTTACCATCCAAACAGTGTGATGATCTTGGGGCGTAAAAACATAATTTGTTGGAGGTATTACACAGAAGCTGCCTTTGGGCCTCTATGGCACTTGCTGTTTAGGATATTTTTTGCCCTCCAGTAATCCATGGAGCATGAGGATAAGGCTGATGCAACTCTTAAATGTTGTGTTAGCTACACTCACTCCTGTCCTCAAACACCTACACACTTGTACACGCTGAGTTAGACATGGACATTAAATGCTAAATAACTCTACACAGTGCCATGTAGACTTAACATTTATTGTTTGCATGACAGTACATTTCCTCTTTCAGAACAGGTTATAGTCAATGAACTAAACAAATAATACATCGTACTTTGTTGTTTAGATGCATGTAGAATGTACTGTGAGAGTAAATACATCCTGGGACATGCCTTATGTTTCCTCACTGTGGTACCATGGTGTTGGATTTGATGCTTTACAGATTTAAAATTGGGTAATGAAATTGCTGTTGAAATTGCATTAATGAGCACTGCTTATTCCTTTAAATAAATTATGATACTTCTTTTATTTTACATTTTGAGACAACGTAAAATTCCATTGTTTTCTTTCTGCTTATTTATGAATCACTGAAGCCTCTGTATGAAGCTGTCTAATTTGTTATTTCTGGCCTATGCTGGATTATGAAGCATATCAGGCAAGGTGCACCTGCTCAACAGAAAACAAGTATGAGAAAGGTAATATAGTGTAGATTCAGGTTCAGCTGTATAATAGATTCAAATCACTGTATATAAATGTTGTATAGCCCATGTGCTGTATCTCTGACTGCAATACAATATTTTAGAGTAATTTTTAGAAGATACAAAACTAGGCAAATCCAGATGATTGAGGCAGGAGGATAATATATATATACCAGTTCAACATAAATTTTCTGTAATTATCTGACATCCTAATTGGGCTTAGTCAATACAATCTATGGATAAATACGTTGTTAATGAATTCAGCCATTGTATTATAATGTTTCAATGTGTTGTTATAAGTATGCAGTCTAAAATATTGGTAAAGATAGATTAGGTTCATTAGATGTTGAGGGTATGAGGATAAATCAAATGGCATGGAAGGCTTCACTCATCTAGTTCCAAGGGGATGGTAGTAAAACACTTCAGTACCTCTGAGAAATGTTCCTGTGAGACTCCTGCAGACCTACCAAGACTGATAACACATCAGCTTCTTCCTTTGGAGTCCATGTGGACATGAGGATGAGTCTTACTTTCCATAATTAAGTATAAGCAACACAAGCATTACAGGATCACAGTATCATACTGTTATGTATTTATCAAGTTTCCTTTTCAGCACATACACCGTGTTGAGTCAGATGCACATCCTTTCACACACACTGCATGTTCTGTAATGTTGTAAGTATTGTATAATGCTGTAATTGTGTTGTTTTCATGTATGTTTACTATGTCTACATCAATAAATTTGAGAGTTTCACTTGCTCTGGATGTTATTTATGAAAGCCCAAGACAAATGTTTTATAGTTATGCCACCATAAATTATCTTTATTTGTATATTAAAATGGTTTAGATCACATTACAAAAACACAGCTTGGAAGGAGGGCTTGCTTATCAGTTTTAAATCAGTCAAATTTAGAACTGATATTTCCACATGCTTTCCTTATTTTGAGAAACTTTGCATTTTCTTCTACGTGGGATTAAAGCTTGATGTTTCCAGGAGTACACCATGAGAGCAGTGTGTAGGCTGCTGCTCCAGGGAGATGTGAAACTTAGGAAACGCACACACACAGCCTCCTGTAGCACAGGCGTTTATGCCCACACATATAAAGATTTCTCATATTTAAAATCTAAAATGCATGATTGTTATATTATGACATATGGTATTTGCAATATTACTTACTTCCATTTTCTTCTTATTACTTACTTCCATTTTCTTCTAAGGCCAACATTACAGTTTAAATGGGCTATTAAGGGTTGCTTGGTTGCTAACTTGTTAGATTTACCAACTGTGTACAAAATCTCACACATTATATATAACCCATCTGTTTCTATGCATAATTTCTAAGCCATTTTTATCCATCAGAAAAACAGAACCTCCACAAAACCCAGCTAGACCAATGTGCCAGATACACTTGTATAACTGCCATACACTACTGTGCTACTACTACGTCTATGCTATCTATAAGACTGGTGTACCACTCTGCAGCGGTGACCAGATTTTAAGTGAGTGGTACACCAGTCTTATCGATATCGCAAACGTAGTAGTAGCACGGTAGTTTATGGCAGTTATACAAGTGTTTCTCGCACATTAGTCTAGCTGGGTTTTTTTAACACCTCTGACTCACTGCTGAGGTGAAATAGTCCAGCAATCAAAAATATTCACCAACAGCTGTGCTGTGGACAAAAGCTGCGGTTGATGAATGAATGGAAGCATGATGTTTACATACTGTAGTTTACATTATTTAGCAGACACCCTTATCCAGAGCGACTTACAACTTATACAATCTTACAATCCAAGCAACAGTGGGTCTGCCAACTTTGGCAGCTTGGCAGAGGTGCGATTTGAACCTTGGACATTCTGGTCCAGAGGCCAGTACCCTAACCGGTAGGCTACCTCAGTCGCTTTTACTTAGTATC
>JAVSBV010000010.1:4224220-4239262 GCA_033117975.1 Parotocinclus spilosoma | reverse complement strand
CCTTTTCAACATGTCCGTTTTAAAGCCGATATCTGCTGTCTGCCATGTTCAGTCTACTGGTGGCATAAACAGGAAACCATACTGCACAGAAGAAGCAATCCAGACACCATCATTAGAAAAACAAAAGATAAATCCTGTGACTTACTGACATGTATCTTTTCACTGTACTGACAGGACTTTTAATAAGTGTTATTTTGCAGTACCCCTTTGGTACTTACACAATTAAATGAAGAAAAAAAACAGAGCTTCATGTTCTTAGTTGAGTGTTTGCAGTGTCATGTCTGTATGTAGCACAGATAGCCAGTAGCTTACTTTAAGATTATTATAATACAATTATTATAATACTTGTGCAGCCCCATATAAGTATGTGTTTCTGAGCATAGTTGCACTCTCGTGGTAACCTTGTGTAACAGAGCGGTGTTTTGATTTATGTTTGATTTTAGGACCGCAATCATTATTTATGCCCTAAAGAGGTATACAGGATCCTGATTAGAGTTGCAGAGTTCATGTAATTCTTCACATGGCTGGGTTCTCCCCAGCAACTAAACACCAAATCTCTTCCTATCAGACATTTAGCAAATGTTGTTTTATACCCTGTTGATTATACAGATTGTAGAATTTAATATGAGATGCAGCAGTTTTGTGGCAATGTCTGTCAGACAAAAAAGGTTTGGTGTCACAGCTAAAGTTATTATGCTTAGAAATGAAAGCAAGAACAATGATTCTGTCTTTCAGTACCTGATTTGGAGTGTCATCATTATATCTCAACTGTTTCAAACTTATTATTAACTGTATTTTTATCTTTTGTTATAACACAAGGTGGCATATTGTTAACTGATCACAATCTGTCCATCTTAATTGAGAACACGTAATGGTTGAATGACCACTGAAATGTGTTGCCTTGAACACTGAACCTGCAAACAGTGCTGACTGTTATAAGAAAATCTTGCATTGCTATTTTTACATCTGTTACTTTGTGATTCTGAACGTACAGTATTTGCGTTCTTGTCAAAATATATGGAGCTTATACATGTTTACCAGTCGTAAGTTACATTGTCTGCAAAAACAATCCTGCACATATTGCCATCTTTTAAAAGCATTTTACAGTGTGATTTTTTTTTTTGCATTTTACTCTTAATTTAATCTAGCTTTCTGTGTTTCCCACCTGCCCATTAAAGGTTTTACCTTTTGTGCCCCTGACACACGTACACATTTTAACACATAACACAGGACCTTAATTTAAAGAGTAGAATGATGCAAATATAAGCGAACCTTCATAAATCAGGTCCTCTAATGTGTCTAGAGATTTGATTAAAGGTACTCTTTCAATGAATGTTTGACTTATTTACACTTGGTTACATTTTTAAGAATGCCTTTGTCATATCAGATGACTGGTGGGTGAATGTCTCTGTTTTTTAACGAAGAGGGACATCATGTGCAATAAATATCCTGGTTGTACAAGTTGTTTTATTACAATGTATAGATTGGTGCTTTCAGTTTTGTGCTGTTGTAGCAGTAGAATTTGGTAAACATGCATTTTTACTGGATTTTATATTTGACCAATTTGTAATCAATAAATCGTTTTGTTTTTAAGTCTTTCGCCTTGTGTCTTTTCTTGGTGGTTTAAATTCGATCCACTTATATCCTTTGAAGAAAGTGTTTGCTTATCTTAGATGCAGTGAAACCACATCTATATTGTGGTCCTTGTTGTTCCTTGCCCCCAACCCCCACCTCAGCTCTTTGTTCCTGTATTTCTCTCTATACCTCCGCTGTCTGCACACATCCTTCTCCCATTCTCTCTGTGTTGTGGACTTGTCTGATCTCTATCAGGTTAGGTGAAGGCTGTGCAGTGGGCTCTGTAACTTTTGTAAAACGCGGGAAAGCTTGTAAGAACAAAAAAAGTGCAGTGGGTAAGAGACGTTCAAGATTTCCCAGTCTGCCTATTTTTGAGCTGGGAAGTCTGTGTTTTTATAAGATGAAGTTTTTCTCATTCTTAAATGTAACGTCTCTCTTCCACCTTCCCTCTGTCTGTAGGGGTGGTGTCAGTCAGCTTTGAGGAGGACGAGGAGGGCAACCTATGTCTCATCGCCTACCCTCTGCACAGTGACCTGGGTAGTCTGGAAAACGTTGATCCATCTTCTGATCTGGAACCCAGGAATAAAATGAAGTGGTCCAATAAGATGTTGCTGGACAATGAAGGCTACAGCAAGGACCGGTCTAGACATGCACGCAAGGACAAAGACAAGAGGTATCATGAAATTTAATATTAAATCACTAAATTATTCAATCCTAAAATACCTGATTATTTGACTTTTAAAGTGTCTCCAGAAATTGTTACATTTTGATTATAAGGACAGAAGGGGCCATTTTCCTATTTAACTTGGCAATCATTTCCAGGTGTTCTCCACATTATACGATGACGAAGCAACAATTGTTTAGAGCCAGACAGCACTAATCAGAACCTAGTACATTCTGAATGGTTGTGTGTTTGTCTTTGTTCACAATGGCTCTCTGAGTAAAAGGATGTGAACTGTTGTGGGATATAATCTGATAATTGCATATTTACAAGTGGAGTATGCCCTATATTTGCGATTGAACAGTGCAGATGAAATATGCTGACTGGATTATGTCAGCACAAAGAATATGCTTAGTAGCTGAGCCAGTGACACGTCTATGGTCTACAACACTCGGGCTTCAGGAGTGCTTTGCATTTACGCAAACTGTAAGCACCATGGTTGCATTCTACACAGCTGTAGATATTTTTTTCCTTTTACCTTTCCATCACTCGTTCCTTTTTAATCCTGTTAATCCTGGTCAAGGTCACGAGAAAGCCGGCGCTCAGACTGTGGTACAACACAAGGCAGGAAGAACCCTAGACAGAGAGCCAATCCTTTGTAGGGATTACACACTTGTATTCACACACCAATTAATCTAACACCTGTGTCTTTGGCATGTGGGAGGAAACAGAAGTACCTGGAGAAATGGTGGGCATGGTGAGGACTTGCAAACTCCACATAGTCAGACACAGTGGATTTTGGAGCTGTGAGGCAACCATGCCCATCATATTTGGCACATGTTTGTTTCAGAAAGTTAAGAAACTTTCTGGGTTGGGTTTCTGATTACTTCGTTATCTCACGCTTAACTTGACCTTTGCAAGCATTTGCACCTCAGGAATGCTGCTAATTTCCTTTAAAAAGTACTACTGATGCACTGGTTCTGTGCAGGGGCAGCTTTGTGGGTAGCCCAGTCGCCTCACAGCAATTATTTCCTGAAATTGATCATAGGTAAAGGGGCCTGGGTCCTTTATGTGTGGAGTCTGCATGTCCTTTATGTATCTGCATGGGTTTACTCAGAGTACTCCTGTTTCCTCCAAAATACATGTTTTATGTTCACTGATTATGCTACAGTACCCTGTATTCCATGTATTCCTATGTTGCACCAGCTCCGTCATCATTTATAAACTGCATTTATTTTAAATAATGCTTTTGCTTTAGTGGTCTAATTTTGAACTTTTGCAAGGTTATACGATTTGAAAAGCGATCATAACATAAAGCTATGAGTTATCCTAAACTTGCAGGCAGCGTGGATGACTATTTCAATCATTTTTAGTATTTGCTGATGTCCTTTGCTTTACTCAAAAATATAAAGAACTTACTATGACTAAAACCATAAACCTCAGTCTTTGGAAAGATGCTTGGAGTATTATGGAAAAGGGGTGGATGAATTTGCATGGTGTTGTCTGTAGTGCTGCTCAGCAATCCTGGATAAAATTGACTTTTACCACAGGGATTTTACTAGGGCACAATGTTTTACTAGGCCATGTGTCCCAGTTAAGTGGGTCTGATGATGCCCCTGGCTGTGAGTAACATGGTGTTGTGGATACTGTTTCAGCCTCTCCCTATGATGGTCCTTAGTTCCGTTTCAAGCATAAATGTATGTAGTGTTTCATTCTGTTTCATGGTTTAAATCATTTCACTTCTGTGAAACAAACAATAAATATTTTATACCAGTAATTATACATTTATTCATTTGTGGGTTCTATTATAAGGGTTTTGCTTATATAGCATGATGTACAGCAATAATGAGAAAATGTATTCACATTGGTGGTTCCATTTTCAACTGGCAGTGCTTGTTTTGTCAGAGGCAAAGCCAACAAAGAACTACTTAAAACATAAAAAAACTGGCCTTCTTAAACTTGCGTCATTTTCAAAATCCTTCTTAAATCGCTTAGATGAATCATTCAGGTAACACAAAAATTACCCCTCTAAAAGATTTTTGCTCTCATCAACCATCACAAGGTGGTGTAAACTAAGAAGCTTGATCAACCAGAGCATCTTGGCATGAGCACCATTCTCGCATTTAAAAAGAAATGAAAAAGTTTAAATACAACACATTTCTACACATTTTGTAACACTGGTGCATAGCATTCAGTATTATAGCTGTGACACTGGATGCCATTAGTCATTGATGGATCAACTAAGCCAGCGGTTTTCAACCTCTTATTTGCTGGGCTGCAGCAGTGGCCAAATGCAAGATTTGTGGGTCAGGTATGTACCAGCTAATAATAGGCTATCGATGGAGAAGTGTGGTCGGCAGGTTGAAAACTACTAATCTAAGCCAAATCTTTTTCCATACCGCAAGCTGAAGTAAAGTGGAAACTTGACTTCAGGCCACATGTGAAATGTATAAGCCCTGAAAGGAGAGCTACGGGGAACTAATTAATTATTTAAGCTACAGTAGTAGCAGTCAGATAACATAAAAATGGAGGTTGAGAAAGATCAGCGTAATTGTATTTTGGTTCTGTGCCAGCACTAAGGAAAGTAAATCCTGTGATTCGTGCTGCACACAATTCTATATATTTAGTTTGATTTGCTTGTCGTGTATAGGGTGGAGTAGTCATTACTACAAAGGCTCCTTTGCTTTGTTTTTGACTAATTTCAGTGTGCATGTTTGGAACTGTTTAAGTAAATGTGTGTTGGGATAGTGTGTTTTCTTAAGACACTGAGTTTAATGGTACATGGTGTTAACATTTAAGAGGTAATTGTTATTGTTCCGTGATATGTTATATAGCCAGTTCATCTTTCGAAATAAATGTAATGAATGTCCCACTTCCTCTTTTCTCCCTGTGATTTTCAGTCTAAAGCGGGAGGAGGAACTGGAGTGGTTCCAGCAGGCTGAGGTTTTCTACTATAGACTGGAGAGGAGCAACGCCACTGCACCACAGCTCAAGCACAACCCTTGGAGCCTCAAGTGTCACCAGCAGCACCTACAGAGAATGAAAGAGAATGCAAAACACCGCAACCAGTACAGTATCCTTTAAAAGTGACAGTGCAATGTAGCCCTTAGTTTAGATCTTTGCGCAATATGTTCTCAAATGATTAATGGAGAAATCCCCTGTAGCATTTCAGTTGGTCTTTGATACAGTGCTATGTACAGACATCCCACAGTTTCTGACCTGGTGTAAAACGTAGCTTCATGCTGAAGCTTGGAAACGTAGCTTCAGCATTATTGTAGAACCGTGGATTCCTTAACCAAGCTTCCTCACAGAATTTATCCTGCTTGAGAACCTGACATGGAGACATAGGATGCCATGCGTTTTGGACCTTAAGATGGGCACACGGCAACACGGGGATGATGCTTCCGAGGAGAAGAAGGCGGTACAGATTCGCAAATGCCAACAGAGCACATCAGCCAGCATCGGAGTCCGCCTCTGTGGCATGCAGGTGAGTTTAAACCAAACACATTGGGGACATGGTTTAAAATACTGGACACAAGGGCCTGTACAGGGCAAGATGATCAATTGCTATGCATGTAGCTACACTACTACTGGCTAACCCATAGCAACTATGTACATGACTATGAACTATGTACATTCATTATTTAAAACATCCTACAGACACAAAAATATGTGTAACAATTTAGCAGCTCTTGCAGAGCAGGAACACCTCTATATGCATTTATGATACATCTATGAGAGATAGAGAAATACTCAGATGACCTAATTTCTCAGAATGACTATTCTTATGATAATTATTTTTTTTAATTAAGTAGTTATGGAGGTTTTTAAAGGAAGAACTGCTCTAGAAATTGATAAAGCCCCAGGTTGTGTGACTAACATGCAGGAACAGTGTTTCTGAAGTTGATGATGGTTTGGGTTAAATATTAAGATGTCCTAAAATTACTGAATATTGTCGTGTGTGTGTGTGTGTGTGTGTGTGTGTGTGTGTGTGTGTGTGTGTGTGTGTGTGTGCGCAGTCTATTCCGTTTAATAGGACCAGCCACTTATTCAGACCAAATCCTAAAGTACCGAAACAAACTAATAACATTACACGTATTTAATAGGATATTTGGACCAAAGAATCTGTACAGTATGTCATATCCGTTAAGAAACTCTTCGTCTCTGGCACCACTACACAAAAACTCTCGAGTTTCTCCCCAGCCCTCTACTGCCACCTACAGGTCTTTGCCTAACATTTCCATTAACTACAAAAAAAGAAACCACACGTCGCCACTTGACGCGTCAAATCACACTGGATAAGTTTTTCAAACGTTGACTGGAATTTAGTAACAACTTATTTTTTACAGTATTATGCTTCGAATGCTGAGTACCTATACATTGTGATCGTTTCGAAAAACTTGTTTGCAAATTTATTTTTCAATGAATAATGTTCGTAAGCAACAGTAGTTCTTGTTTGTACGTTCGCTATACATGTTAAATTGCACAATAAAGGTTTAATAAACATTTAATGTTACATAGCACATCCCGTCTTGAAACATAGGGCATGTTCGTTTAATCAGACCAGCCGGTTATTAGGACCAAAACCATTGCGTCCCGATGTGGTCCCATTAAACGGAATCGACTGTATTATAATTCAGGGGGTCAATGCTATAGCCAGTGAATCATTTGCTCATGACAGTTGAATTCTACTTTAGTGGGCCAGTATTTTTATGACTTGAGTCCAAGACTGATTTGAACACAGTCATGCTGAGCAAAAGAGAACCTAGTGAGTCATTTGGTCAAAACCATTATTTGGAGGTCTCATGTTATTTAATGATTAATGGATTGAAATTAAAAAGAAAAAAAAAACACTTACGCTATAGGTAAATTCAGGCCACATAAATCCAATAGTGGCCTAAGACTTTTGCACAGTGCTGTACATCCATGGTCTAGAACCGATGTTCATCCTTTGGAATACAACTCAGTTAAAGACTATAATCTGTAAATAGCATGTTATACTGATGTGTTTGACTGGCTGATTATATAGTACAGACATCATACATACAACTACACCTAAACAAACACACAAACACACACACACAGTGTATACATTTGCAGGGTGTGTGATCTCACAGAGCAGAAAACCTGAGCTCCTAAATCCAGTTACAGAAGATTTCATACCTGTCAAGGTTTCCTTTGATAAAAGAAATCCCCTCGATCTCACTGTATCGTTTTGTGTGTGTGTATATGTGTGTGTGCGATGTGTTGTGTAAACACCATACAAAACCGTGCAGGCAGCTGCTTGTGATAATCAGGATTACACCATGAGCTTGTTTGTTGTTCACTTTCTGTAAAAGAAGAAAACGCTACAAAAGACATTCAGAGAACTTCATCGGGAAGGGTGCCAAAACTTTTAGCACACACCACATGTTGTCTTATGCTAAGTGTTTTACGATGTATGCCTAAAAACTCATATCATGGAATGAGTTCCATCCACTACAGTCATGCGATAAAACTTTAAATGATTTGTAATTAAGTCAGTTTAATTTTAGGTCTGATCAGGTGGAACTAAATCATGTGACTTAATTGGTCAATCACAGCTTTATACATCATTGTTTATTTTAAAAAAAAAACCATTTACCATTACCTTTGTTCCTCACCAGACCCTGGATCAAAAGGAGGCCTCTACAGCATGACCTCAGTGGGAAAGTCAAGACACATCAACCACTAGAAATCCATCCAGGCTGGCTCAGAGGTGGAGCGCCAGTTTGTGGTGCTGAGCCACCCTGGGCAGGTTGGCATTTCAAGGTACTGACCTGGTTAAAAGTCACAAAAGCACAGAGTCATAAATGGGTAGGGATCACAGCGGGATGACCCTAAAGCCAAGCTACATACAATTGTACCTGTGTGATGCCCAACCCTGAGCCTAGCAACCTGCCAATGTGCCACCAAAGCAGCAACATTTTACATTACTTATAGCAACTGTCCATAAAATTTAAGGATTTAAAGTTGGGCACTTTTGGACAGCACGGTGGCTCGGTGGGTAGCACCACTGACTCACAGCAAGAAGGTCCTGGGTTCAATCCCAAGGTGGAGCGGCTTAGGTCCGCCCATGTCTGGGTGGGTTTACTCCGGGTACTCCGGTTTCCTCCCACAGTCCAATGACATTCATGTTAGGTTAATTAATAACTCTAAATTGCCATTGACTTTCTGTGTGTATATTTATGAGATTAGGCTTGAGATGAACTTGTGTATGGATATAACCTTGTGTGTGTCACTAAGTTAAAGAAGCCAAATAAACAAACAAACAAAACTACTAAAATTACTAATAATTATAAAAAATCTGTGCTTAGGTTATACAGCATCTACCACGAATCCTGCAAACGTATTATTTCAATGAGCTGTGACAATGCTGGCAATTTCCAATTTGGTGCCTAATAGAAGCCTCACCATCGACTTCTCTGGAGGCATCTAGGATGGACCATCATTAATGCTACATTCCAAAATCCCAGCTTTGTTACGAATGTGTTGCAGGTCTGAAATGCGGGAATGGATGTTTATTAACAAATTAAATGAAAATGATTAGAAGAAAAACGAAATAGTGTCTGTAATTAAATAAAAGTCAAATGGAACATAAGAAACCTTTTCCTCAAAAGAAGCATTTTCCTCAAACAAACAACAAGGCTGTGTGTAAATCAGATCGTACAAACTTTTTAAATCCTGATCTAATCCAAGACACAAAGCCATAAAGGATGCGGAGAACAATCCGTTCATTCAGTCGCTCTTCAGATACAATAAACCACCCCTTTACCTTCAGGTCGCAATTTTAATCAGGTCGTTAAGAGGCATTTGAGAGCAGAATCCCAGCCGATGGGGTCGTTTAACCTGGGATTAAAGCATGATGGGAAAACAGAAGTTGGACTGAATGTGGCAGAGTGAAGATCACAGCTTCCTGCTTCCAGTAAACAGAATTTATTTGTGGTTTGAAAACCGTAATGTGAAGCTTCCCATTATAACATGTCATCCCGCTGGCTAAATGAAGGGTTGGGTGGAGACTATTGTATTATAGTTCACCGCAGGATGGGAATTAAGATCAGAGGGCTTGATTTAATCCTTAAATCTGGGATGTGGTGTTAAAACTGCTGGTTTGTTCTCTTAGAATAATATTAGCAAAACTCCACTGGCACTGGTGAGAAGCCCAGTGAATTAAATTTGGTGAGAAACCAAATGTTTATAAATTGCAGTCAGGCAGGGAAATGCACAACTTTGTAGATCTACAGTTAAAAGCACACTTTAACAATAACACACACACACACACTCACAATAGAATATTAACATAAAAGAACATACCTCACTGGCTGCACACAATAAAGAGAGAATGAATCCAACAATGAGAACAAACTTGATCATTTCACGTCTTCTATCTGGTGACTGTACAGTGAACTCATTATCATGTTCACAAATCAGTTTGAGATGATTTACGTTTTGTTTGATGGAGCATCATCCTGCTAGAAGTAGAAATCAGAAGATGGTACACTGTGCTCATAAAGGGATGCACATGCTCAGAAACAATACTCAGCTATGCTGGTGGCATTAAAGGGTTCAAAGTGTGCCAAGAAAGCACACCATTACACCATTGATAGAAAACAGGATGGATCCAAGCTTTCATTTTTATTTGTTTATGCCAAATTCTGACCTGAACATCAAGCAGAAATCAAGACTCATTAGACCAGGGCGTTTTTCCAATCTTCTAGCATCCAGTTTTGGTTTTCCTGTCTAAATCATAGCCTCATTTTTCTGTTCTAAGCTGACTGGTGGAGGGTCAGTATTTGTGTTGTTTGCTCAGAGATGAGTTCCTGTTACCATTCTATCAGCTTTAACCAGTCTGCATTCTCCCACTTTGACCCAAAGAACTGCCCTCACTTGCTAGTTTCTCTTTTTCGGATTATTCTATATTAAACCTAGAGGTGGAGCTATATGTCAAAATCCCTGCAGCTTCTGAAATACTCAAAACAACAACGCCTTGATTCCGTTCCAGAGCGTTACCAGTCAAATTTTTTTTAATTCTTCCTAATGCTCTAGTGCTCTAGTGGGGGTAGTAGCTTTGGGTGGCTAAAATCTTTTAACTCTTTAAATCTTTTAAATCTTTTAACAGGGATATTTTTATTATTATCATTATTATTATCCTTATAGTATTGTTGTTAGTGTTATCCTTCTTCTTCTTCTTATTATTATTATTATTATTATTATTATGTCATAAATATTATCTTTATTTTTGATAGTGTTGTAATAATAATAATGCAATAATAATAATGATTATATATTATTACATTATTCATAATATCCTTTTTATTGTTAATATTATTATCAATAGTAGTAGTAGTATTCAATTATTATTGGTATTGAATTATTATTATTATTATTATTATTATTATTATTATTATTATTATTATTATTATTATTATTATTATTATTACTTGCATTACTGTTAGTATGATCTTTGTTATTATTATTATTATTATTATTATTATTATTATTATTATTATTATTATTATTATCATTATTATTATTATTATTATTATTATTATTATTATTATTATTATTATTACTTAATTATTACAATTATTATTATATTGGTATTAATATTATCCGAATTATTGTTAGTATTATCTTTCTTATTAAGGTTGTGAATTGCAAAGGAATTACAATGGTACTAGTAACACCATTTACATGGGCTACCACAGCAGCCACATGACAACCACCTTACACTCCATAGCAACCATCTGAGATACCTTAAACAACAATAAAACAACTGGTGAGCAACCACATAGCAACACCATAGCTACTACCATAGTAACTACCTGGTATAGCACAGCAATACTTTAGCAAGCACTTCTGATATGCATCATATCACCCCTTCAGGAAATGCATTTGCCTATTTGTTTTTATGATCCTTATTATCATTAGTTATTAATTAATGTATTTATTATATCAGTAACTATTAGTTCATATATTATACCATCATTTCTCTACCATAAACGCTGCTATTATACTTTATTTAAATATATTTATATGATACAGGTTTGGGTACCTCTATAAAAAGTCAGATTGAACATTTTTGTTGAACATTACAAAATTTAAATGAAAACTCAGAACTGCAGAACTCAAAGTTAGACATGGAAAATATTTGTATATAAATTTTGGAAAACAGCAGGAGGAAAAATTAAACACATTTTAAGATCATTTTAAGGTCATCCTCTGTTTTTAGAGTGTTGGAACTTAACTATCCCAATCATTGATGCTTTATTAAAACGTAAACATCTCATGTTAAAACTTGCCCCTGCAAATACAGAGAACTGTTATTTGATGGATACAAAGTTAACGTTGTCCTGAAGAAATAAGAACCTTCTGAAAAGTGTGATGTAATGAGTCCAGCTTTAGAAAAGCAAGGAGCTGTAGTACACATGAAACTCGCTAAACAAACTGATGAGGAATGACAGCACACAATAAACACAACACTGCTTCCAACAAAAGAGCAGGCTTATCTTCGGATCCATCTACACACCAATGACATCATGCTCATGCTTAATTACACACCCTGACAGCCTATAGAGATCTGAATTTACCTTTATCCACCAGACGGGAGGCAAAAAGATCTTTGCATTAAGCTCAAGGCATTCAGATGCTGATTAATAAGAAATATTTGATCATATTTATTTGTCCTTATCTGCAGATGCATCCACCCCGATGACATCACACTCACCCAGGATTACAGGCTTGGTTCATGCATTAACCGCAACCCCAAAATGCTAGCGCAGCAAGGTCAACCAGTTTATCGACTTTATTTTGACACAGCAAATCTTGGACCATCGGCCTGACACTGCCTCATTGTTTATTCTGGTAGCTCACGCCACAGAGATAAAGACAAGAGCACTGAGTAATGATTTACACAGCACATGGAGGGACGCACCAAAAAGGGAAGCACTGCAGCGACTGGGGTCACGACGAGTGAGAACAGAATGATTTATTATAAAGAATAATTATTATAATGACAAAACAATTTAAAGTGGAGTGTTCAGACAGTCAAATATGCTTATGTTTAAATGTTCACTAAATCAACACATGGATGCTTCTGAGACACTGAACTGCTTTATTACATAATATTGGATTAATGCTACACTACCCAGACTGCTATGCAGCACTTTGTTTACACCACTACAGATAGGCACAGGGTCACTAGACTGGCATCAAAAATTGTCTATACTTAACTTATGGGCAACAAACAATGCTTAAACTCACCTTTTGGGTATGAAAGAACACATTACAAGCACCAGCAGTTATGTATACACACCTTAAAAACATAAAAATGTACTTACACGTATTTTTATTGGTACGTATTTTAGGGCATCAAACTTTACGTATTACTTATAAGTAACCTATTACTTATTACTTATAGTCACCTAATGGGCATCAATAGTTATTTATACTCATCTTACGAGCATTAAAATTACTTATACTCACCTTATGAGCATCAATGGTTATTTACACTCATCTTATGGGCATTAAAAGTATTTATACTCACCTCATGGGCATCAATGGTTATTTATACTCATTTTACGGGAATTAAAAGTACTTATACTCACCTCATGGGGATCAATAGTTATGTATACTCATCTTATTTGCATTAAAAGTATTTATACTCACATCATGGGCATCAATAGTTATGTATACTCATCTTATTTGCATTAAAAGTATTTATAATCACATCATGGGCATCAATAGTTATTTATACTCATCTTGCAGGCATTAAAAGTACTTATACTCACCTCATGGGGATCAATAGTTATTTATACTCATCCTACCGGCATTAAAAGTACTTATACTCACCTCATGGGGATCAATCGTTATTTATACTCATCTTATGGGCATTAAAAGTACTTATACTCACCTCATGGGCATCAATACTTATTTATATTCATCTTACAGGCATTAAAAGTACTTATACAAACCTCATGGACATCAATACTTATTTATACTCATCTTACAGGCATTAAAAGTACTTACACTTACCTCATGGGCATCAATACTTATTTATACTCATCTTACGGGCATTAAAAGTACTTATACTCACCTTATGGGCATCAATAGTTATTTATACTCATCTTATGGGAATTAAAAGTACTTATACTCACCTTATGGGCATCAATAGTTATTTATACTCATCTTTTGAACCTTAAAAGTACTTATACTCAACTTATGGGCATTTAAAGGCAATTAAACTCACCTCATGGCCATCAAATGTTATTTATACTGACCTTATGAGCATCAAAGTTTACATATAATCACCTTATGAACAACAAAACTTAGACTACTTAGAGTTATTAGGCTCGCTTATAAAACATGCAAATGTACATTTACTCATCTTATGGACATCTTGAGTTACCTTTAGGCAGAACCATCTTTTATTTGCACCAAAAGACATTCAAAATTACTAGCAGTAGTTATACATCTTGCAATCCAAGCAATTTTGGGTTAAGGGCCTTGCTCAAGGACCCAACAGTGGCAGCTTGGCAGAGGTAGGATTTGAACCCTGGACCTTCTGGTCCATAGTCCTGTACCTTAGCTACTAGGCTACCACAGTCCCATAGTAGTAATGTCCTACTGACATTCCTGGATAAGGAGAGGACGCGTGAGACAGACGTCTAGTTCCACGTTCACAGCTCATCTGTTCTCAAATTCATTCATTACCCACAATTCCCTGTGCTAGTGTCCCTGGGAAAAGCAAAGAGTCTGGCCAAACCAAAGAACCACGACATCTGTTTATGTTCATTTGTAGTTTAGGATTTTTTGCATCAACGTGCTGAAAACATGTCGAGTTTGCACTGCGTCAAATTCCATTAAACACTTAATCTATTACAGATTGGGGTTTTTATTTCTCCTGCTGCTTCACCGGCTCACATTTGTGCTCATTTGAGCTTTCTCATACTCACTTTATATCATCTTAAGTTACTCAGACTCATGTTATACACTTTTAAAGTTACTTAAAATCCACTTATATGCATATTAAATCTTAATTATAATTAATTAATTGTACTCACAATAAGGCTATCAATAGTGACTTATCCTCACATAATGGGAATCTAATGTAACTTATACTCAACTAATGGGCATCTAAAGTAGCTTATACCCACATAATGGGTATCTAATGTATTTTATACTAAGCTAATGGACATCTAAAGTAACTTATGCAGACCTAATGGGCATCTAAAGTAACTTATACTAACTTAATGGGCATATAAAGTAACTTATACTAACCTAATGGGCATCTAAAGTAACTTATACTAACCTAATGGGCATCTAAAGTAGTTTATTCTAATCTAATGGGCATCTAAAGTAACTTATACTGACCTAATGGGCATATAAAGTAACTTATACTGACCTTATGGGCATATAAAGTAACTTATACTAACCTAATGGGCATATAAAGTAACTAATACTAACCTAATGGGCATATAAAGTAACTTATACTGACCTAATGGGCATATAAAGTAACTTATACTAACCTAATGGGCATATAAAGTAACTAATACTAACCTAATGGGCATCTAAAGTAACTTATGCAGACCTAATGGGCATCTAAAGTAGCTTATACTAACCTAATGGGCATCTAAAGTAACTTATACTAACCTAATGGGCATCTAAAGTAATTTATACTAACCTAATGGGCATCTAAAGTAACTTATACTAACCTTATGGGCATATAAAGTAACTTATACTAACCTAATGGGCATATAAAGTAACTAATACTAACCTAATGGGCATAT
>JAVSBV010000010.1:4175937-4188574 GCA_033117975.1 Parotocinclus spilosoma | reverse complement strand
CTCAGCACCCCAAAATTAGTTAAGAACAACTGGTTTGATGCCCGAAACATTTTGGCTGTTAACCAGTGTAATCAGCACTTATTTTAGGTGTTTGAAGTGAGTGGTAATACCATCAACTTTAAGAAATTAACAGTTAATAATTTAACAAGACTAATAAAAAATGAATTCAAAACATATATACTAATGTTCAAAATGTTTAGGCATCAAACACTTTTACAATGGTGAACCCTTTGCAATTTCTATATTTATGCATAAAATTTAATGTTTTTTAAATATTAATATATAAGCTTTGTAATTTCTTTATACTGTATTTAGAAAACTGATCCAAGATTACATTCCTGTGAGTAACATAAGTATGTTAGCAATTGTGTGATAACTACATGTTTCATACCTGTACTATAAAGTAACTGTTAATCTGTACTGCACATAAACTTGGAAGATTTTTAGCACATTGTCCTATAGGGAAGAACTTTGTTTAGCATTTTGTCTTTGGATTCAGTCCATATATTCTCATATATTCCTTGCCCAATTGTCCCAGATAATTGTCCTGTCCCAGATGTGCAAAAACCATGAAGCTATCAACACCATGTTTCCCATTTTCTTTTTTCTCCAGGCATAATGATGTACATTTAAAAAGCTCACTATTCACTCATACACCACTACAGAATGTTTTTTCTATATCATTCAAGATTGGCAAAGTGCCATGTAAAGGGTGACAGTGTTGCTTTTGGAGAGAGATGACTTTCTCCTTGTTACCCTACATAATATTGTTATTTACCGTACATCTCAGAGAAAGTTGGGACATTATGGAATATGCCTATAAAAACATGCAGTGTTTCTTACATTTACGTTGAGGTGCATGCTATTGCAGGCAGTTTGAAGATATATATTTTGTGTGGTAACCTTTAATTCACTTCTTAATAAACATCCATTCTAACATTTCAGGCCTGCAATGTCTCCAAAATCTTCCTGCATCCAGGAAAGGCTGGGTTTCCAGTTTGTCAGCAAATGTATGAAAAAATTATTGAAATGTTTAAAAACAATATACCTTAAAGTTGACATAACCACATGGGCGAGGGATTGCTTTGGTAAACCTTGGCAATCCCCAAGCACTACAATACAGAGTTACTCACAAATTCCCAAATGCCACTTAAAGCTTTACTGTTTGCTATGCTCTGAGGCATGTGGGATGGACATCACACAGTGGAAACGTGTATTGTGGTCAGGTGAATCAGTGTTCCATGTCTTTTTTGGAGAAAAAATTTGATGTCTTGTGCTTTGAACCTTCCATGCTGTTATCAGCAAACAGTCTAAAAGCCAACATCTGAGAACGTGGCATTTGCTGCCTTCAATATGTCATCTTTTCCAGGGGCATCCATGCATTTTTCCACAAAACAATGCAAAACCATATGCATTGGCAAGGCACCAATGCAAGGCATGGTGGTGGAAGAAGATGATATGGGTACTGGACTAGTAGGGCTGCAGGCCTGACCTACCCCCAATTGAGAACTGGAAAATTTAGAAACAAAAAATGTGACGATGACAACTTGGTATCATCTGTGCCAAAATGTATTTTAAATGTGGTTAAAAGGAATTGCAACATTACAAAGTGGTAAATGCTTTACTGTACCAACTTTTTTTTTAATGTGTTGCAGGCCTGAAATGTAGAATACAAAGTAAATGTAATAAACATTGTATTTTTTTACTGCCCCAACTTATTCTGATTTGTATTTGTATTTACGATTAAGATTGTGTATTGCATTTAGGGTGAATAAAAAAATAGGGAAATTATTTATTTATTTAGTTTAGTTCAAAATAAAATATTTATTTATTATTATTGATTTATTGATTGTGTAGATTTTGGAGCCAAATGTGTCTTCAAATGGTGTTCGAAGATAGATAAAGACTCACTTACCTTACTGTGCTTACCTTACTAAAGACTCTTGTCACAAAGGAAGGTGGATATTAAGCTGTTGCCTGGCAGATATTATAAGTATTTTTTCCTTGGTGTTGAATCCTGTTTCACTGGCCTGTTATAAAGCTCACACCAACACAGAGCAGGATTTTCTGGAAGAATCAGCTTCTGTATCGTGCTTCTGGTCTCACTTAAAAGTGCTTCTAGAATCGCACCAAGATTCTTTGCAGTATAGACTTGAATAACTTTAATACTATCTATGATACTGTCTATTTTGAAAGGCGGTTTAACTGCGTTTTTTTTGTGTGGCAGTAATATGAGAAACTTTAGATCTTTGGTGATTTACTATAATGGAGAAAAGAAGTGGGCCAAGAACTCTTCCCATAAGTAATCCTATGAGGTGTTGAAATTTAACATCCCTATGATACCTAGTATGATTTATTATGTAAGTATGAGGGCAACCTGAGAAAAGGGTGGTCCAAATCAATCAAATGTGTTTATACTAATGAAATATGTCTTGAAACGAAATATTCCTAAAAAATGTGGCTAAGGGATCTTGAAGATCAAAGGACAAATCAAACCACATTTTTTTCCATTGATGACTGTAAGTATAGTTTCTGCTGAGTTATCAGTGTCACCACTGCACTTTTAGCCAGTGGAAAAAGGTTAAAGGGGAACGCATGGCAGAAATGCTGTTTGAATGATGGCCATTGTTTGTGCAAAATTAGACAGGTTTTTGTAAAAGTTTGCTTGATGGTCACTGTAGCATTGATGGAAGTGAGAATAGTGTTAAGGAGCAATATAAGGGACAGAGGACACAGTTGAATGTGGTAAGGTTTTTACTGAAGACACCAAGAATGTTGTCTGATCTGTAAGTTGTATGAGAATTTTAATTTGAATTAGAATTTGAAAAAGGGAACTATGACAAAATATGTTTCAATTATTTGTGACTGAATAGAAAGTAAACAATAAAGTGAGGACCTCAGCCTGTTCAGTTTAAGTTAATTTAACAGCATGTTATGAGGCATGCAGATTCTGTAGTGCTGCTTCTCACGTCTGTAATGCACTTCTGTTCATAATGTTAGCATTTTGCCACTTGCATGCCTTATAGCTAACTTAAAGTATGTAAATTTGCCATTTTGTCACAAAATACTTAAAAAAAGAAAGAAAAACTTCAGTCCCCAGAGTCAGTCTATGAAAATGCTGTTCCAAGTACATAGAATAATATCAGTATTTGTAGCAGTAGAGCTATAATTCACACCACAATGTTATTACACTTAACATAAATGTTAGACTGATGTCAGCTGCCTAGCCATCTAGCTGCATACATTATCATATGTGTTCTACATTTGTACAACTTGTTTTACATTTAGCTCTACTATTTTAAACACAAATGAGCAACCATGATCAGCATTAAGTTTGCTTTTGAATAAGCAGATTCAATAGTGACAGAATTGTAGCCTCTACTACAACTTCGTTCCGATAAAGATTTAGGTAACTGAAGGTAACTAAGGTTAGGATTAGGTGTAGCATTAATTATTACTACAGTAATATTATGTGAATGGAAAGTCCCCACAATGATAGACTGAGAAATGTTTGTGTGTGAACATGCGTATCTGTGTGTGTGGGCCACGTTAATGTGTCATTGTGGGGATCAAATGTCCCCATAAGCATCTGAGAGTATTTTTTAAGGCTAAGTTTAGTGGTAGGTATTAGCATTTCTTACTACAGTAAGCTACAGTAAGCTGGTGGGAACTGTGTATGTATTCATTATATGCCATTGCAGCAAACATAAAATAATGAATAGGCTATGGGCTTTTTGTGTTGGTTATTATCATGATGAAACATTGATATATGCGCTCTAGACCGTATGGATTGTGAAAGATTCCCTTAGCCAGCTGTATATAAAAAATAAATGGTTTAGGATCATGCAAAGTGTTGTTTGTGCAAGAACTGCAGCCAGTTTAGGCGTTCATTTAGCCTTTTTGGGGGAAAGAAACGTTTTTTTAAATTAAAAAAATTAGCGCAAACTTATTCAGAATTAACCTAGAGTTCTGTCGTGTGCAGGTGCAAAACAATTGTTTAGTGTAGCAATTATTCGCTTTGGCATAAGCAAATCATTTGGCATTGTTTTGTTGCTTGTGGATAGAAATGAATGCAGCTGCACATTAGTCAGAAGAAAAGTTGTTCACACTCTGTCAGTACAGATGTAATTTTGAATTTCATTGAAAGTGAAAGTGAATGAGTGAGATGATGTAATTGTCGTCTTCTTGATGATTTTTCAGATTCCAGGAATACATCTTCCACACCTAAATACATAAGAATACATAATACATAAAGAAGTTCTTACTTCTCTTTGTACCATAATACCCTACATCTACTTAATACATACGGATCAACATATAACTGAGAGTTTTCTCAGCAACGATGTATAAAACTGCTGGTCTGCTGTCTTTTTTAACATACTGTATGATCACTTACAGTATGTCGTTTTCTGTTTTCTTCTAGGTGGCCAACCTTTTGCGACTGTTCCAGATTCCCCAGATCAGCTATGCCTCAACGAGTGCTAAGCTAAGTGATAAATCCCGCTATGACTACTTTGCCAGAACAGTACCTCCAGATTTCTATCAAGCCAAGGCTATGGCTGAAATCCTACGTTACTTCAACTGGACCTATGTCTCTACCGTAGCCTCTGAGGGTGACTATGGAGAAACTGGAATTGATGCTTTTCAGCAGGAGGCCAGAGCCATGCAAATCTGCATTGCTACATCTGCAAAGGTTAGCCGCTCAATGGACCGCTACAGTTATGATGGAGTGATCAGGTCACTGTTGCAGAAGTCCAACGCTAAAGTTGTGATCCTCTTCACTAGAAGTGAGGATGCCAGGGAGCTACTAGTTGCAGCGAATCGAATGAACGTGTCCTTCATTTGGGTGGCCAGCGATGGTTGGGGAGCACAGGAGAGTGTGGTGAAAGGGAGCGAGTTAGTGGCAGATGGAGCATTTACCATTGAGCTTGCTTCATACAAAGTCCAAAAATTTGCTGAGTACTTCAAAAGTCTAAATCCTTACAACAACACTCGCAATCCCTGGTTTCGAGAGTTCTGGGAGTATCAGTTCCAGTGCAGCCTGCGTGATATCAGCTGTGGAAAGCATTCACTCCAAGATGGCAAGTTTGAGCAAGAGTCTAAGATCATGTTCGTTGTAAATGCTGTGTATGCGATGGCCAGTGCACTGCATCACATGAAACAAGCAGTGTGCACCAACACCACTAATGTCTGCAGTGCCATGAAACCAGTAAATGGAAAGAAGTTATACAAGGACTTCATCTTAAGGACAAAGCTTGACGGTAAGTGCAGTCAATCACTACACAGGTGTACACCATTTAACTCCACATCACTTGCTGTGAAAGTGTACGTCAATTAAACATTAATTAGATCTATAGAAGCCAGATTTCCTATTAGAATTTTTAAGAACTTGGCAGAACAGACATTCATCCTATAGATGTTAAACAGCATATACCTATATTAACTTAACTCTTAGGTTGACAGAGACGAGACGAAAAAGTAGAATATTAATTATTCCCATTAGGATAATTTCCATTGTATTTTTTGTCAAAAACTGGGAAACAAAATAATCTAAAATTCAAAGTACATGAGAACATTTCCCTTTGGGGTTGTAGCGTTCCATGTTGTTTTAAACTAATTAAATGCATACATTGTTCTAATTGACAAAAGAACTGTTGTGGCTGAAAGTACCTTATTAGTTAAAATGAGATTTGTTTTTGTTTCATCAACCCACTATACATAAACATAAGGACAATCAATTTGTGTACATCTGTAGACAGGGCTGCAGAGGAACAAACTTGCATGCAAATCATCCTCATTATCTATTTTTTATGTTATTTCAATAGGTGAGAAATCACATCAAGGAAGCAAGGCAGTCTTGTGAATTTACCCTTTGCCCTCAATTATGTAAATGCCCTGTTTGCACCTGTGTCCAGTTCATATACAGAACTGAAAAGCGAGACTTTTAAACCTGTAGGAAAAGCAGGTGATTTTTAGACAAGGATTGCTAGAGGGTATTCAGTATTCAACATGGCCAAGTTCTTCCTATACAGCTTTGATGCATATTACACTTTTCAGTGGTGTTTTGATGCCCCATATTAGGCTTACCTCCTTATCTTTTATTTTACAGCTCCATTCCGTCCAGCTGACACAGAGAACTCTATTCACTTTGATGCATATGGGGACAGCCTGGGCCGTTACAACATCTTTCACTACCACAGAGAAAATGGCACATATGTTTACCGAAAAGTGGGCTTCTGGGCCCAGAGTTTGACCTTGAACACAAGTCTGATCCCTTGGGAAAGCCAAGTCATACCTACCTCACAGTGTAGTGACCCCTGCAGGATGAACGAGATTAAAAGCATGCAGCCAGGAGATGTCTGCTGCTGGATTTGCATTCCCTGTCAGTCATACCAATACCTCCTGGATGAATTCACCTGTGCTGACTGCAGCTTTGGTCAATGGCCTCTAGCCAACCTAACTGGATGCTATGAATTGCCTGAGGAGTACATTCACTGGGAGGATGCCTGGGCCATTGGGCCAGTAACTATTGCCTGTTTCGGGATCCTTTGCACGCTCTTTGTGATAGGTCTCTTTATGAAGAACAATGAGACGCCAGTTGTAAAAGCTAGTGGACGGGAGCTTTCTTATATTTTACTCCTGGGTGTGCTCCTCTGTTACTGCATAACCTTCATCTACATCGCCAGGCCTTCTGCAATAGTGTGTACATTACGTCGTCTTGGACTGGGTACCTCCTTCGCAGTTTGTTACTCAGCACTTCTGACTAAGACCAACCGCATAGCCCGCATCTTCAGTGGTGTCAAAGATGGTGCTCAAAGGCCACGATTCATTAGTCCAGCTTCACAAGTAGCTATTTGTGCTGCGCTTATCTCATGTCAGCTCTTGGTGGTGTTGGTATGGCTTTTGGTGGAGACACCAGGAGTGCGGAAAGAGATCAGTCCCGAGAGAAGAGATGTGGTCAGGTTGAAGTGCAACAGCAAGGACACCAGTATGCTGATGTCACTGAGCTATAATTGCATCCTCATTATCCTTTGTACTTTCTACGCCTTTAAGACCAGAAAGTGCCCAGAAAACTTTAATGAAGCGAAGTTTATTGGTTTTACAATGTACACCACCTGCATCATCTGGCTGGCATTCCAGCCCATCTTCTATGTCACAGCCAGTGACTACAGGGTAAGCAGATTTTAAATGAGCTGTAATTATCACAGCCAATTAATTTCAGCACCAACAAATGGATTAACCTGCTCTTGTCTTGTCAAATTGTGCATGTGTTATATTATATTATATTATATTATTATAGACTTATTGGATACATCACAGTATTTACTTGACCTATTGAGCAGAATGGAGCTCAATTTGATTGGATTATGGAGTGAGCGTTTTCAATGAATCAATCAGATACGACAACTGATACAGCCTTACAATCCAATCAGTTGTAGGTTAAGGGCCTTGTGGCGGCTTGGTAAAGGTGGGATTTAGTGTAGATATGTTCGTGGAGCAATTTGTACATGGTTTTATTCATGTATATTATATATGCATATACATTTAGCAAATAATATGTACGTTTGTGTGTGTGTGTGTGTGTGTGTGTGTGTGTGTATGAATCCACCGAATGATGAAATGTAATAACACTCCCAAATAAGTCTTTCCTATAGTTCCTATAGATGCAACCTGTATTATTATGGATATTGTCATAAATTAGGACTAGCTAAAGGCTAAAGCTATAGCTAAATTTACTAGTTGTGAAGTATTCACAATGCTACAGTGCATAACTGAAGAAGGTAAAGAATGGTAACAAGACTATGATGTATGGTGTAAATCCTTTATAGGTTTTTATGTTTTAATAGGTAGCCCGTATATAATTAATATAGTTTTAAGCTACCAACCTGCAGAAAAAAACAGCAGCATAAAACTTTATTACCCACAACTAACTTTACTAACTTTAAGTAAAACATGAACCCATGACAGCTCATGGTGAGGGCATTTTTCAGGCTCTACAAAAGCAAGAACAGTTGCTCAGATGAAAATAAGTATAACAAGAACAGGTCAGTCAGGTAGAAGTACACTCCGCAAAAAGCATACAAAAGAGACATGTTTGACATAAAGTAATAGACTGTATTCACACACTGCATTATTGGTCATAATGCGCTTGTGAGGTTTAATTCACTTTAATATGCAGGTATAATACTGCTATTTTTTCAGGCCTTTTTTCAAATCCACAGGGAAATGGTTAAATACAGTGACAGAGATGGGGAGACTCTCTGCTTCTAATGATACATAATACTGAAAGTATGGGATGAAAGAAACAAAATGGTCCCTTGTACCTCTTTTAAAATTATGATTGCATGCATGCATCTGTGTGTCAGAGGTGCATGTGTGGTGGAGTGTTAAAACATGGGGGTCGAGTCCCAGCTGAGGCCCATGCTTGTGAAGTAAGGGAAATCATACCTCATACACACATTTATACTGGTTACAACTTCCATTTAGACAGATTATTCATGCTAAATAACATTTTCTAAGGCTTACCTAAAATGACCCTTAACTGCAAGAAGGATCAGACATGAAATTAATTTCATAATGGCATTAATTTTACAACTTTGCAGCATACTTATTCAGCTGTTCTTGTGACTTGTGAGTTACTCTTGTGACTTGTTTATAAAACATAAAATACTCTTTCTAAACATACAAAATACACAATACATTAATAAATATATAAACATCTGTCCATCTTCCTCATACTAAATATTCAACGTATGTTAATAATGACTTTGTCAAAAAGGGGGGATTTCTGTCTCCATACTATATACATAATACATTCTTATTTACTTATTTTTATGTTACACCGTGTAACAGTAAGATTTTGTGTTCCCCTTAGGTTCAGACCACCACCATGTGCATATCTGTGAGTCTAAGTGGTTCAGTGGTGCTGGGCTGCCTCTTCGCTCCTAAAATCCACATTATCCTCTTTCAGCCCCAGAAGAATGTCACCACCTCACTCAGGGTGGCCACCACCCGCTTCAGCGTTACTACTGGCCCTGGTTCCAGCTACTCTCAAGGTATGCCAGCATGTCCATCAGGAGTGATTTCATATTATGAAATAGAACACATCAAATATCTACCTACCTAAACACATACATACATACATACATACAGTACATACATACACTGCCCACACCAATTTTTTTATTAGTTCCATTTACCATATACAGGAAAATAAGTGTTTGATACATTTCCAGCATTTACATTTCCAGCATTTAGCAGACGCCCTTATCCAGAGCGACTTACAGTTAATACCGTCTTACAATCCAAGCAATTGTGGGTTAAGGGTCTTGCTCAGGGACCCAACCATGGCAGAGGTGGGACTTGAACCCTGGACCTTCTGGTCCAGAGTCCAGTACCTTAACCACTAGTCTACCACAGTGATACACTGCTAATTTTGCAAGTTTTCCCACTTACAAAGAATGGAGAGGTCTGTATTTTTTATCATATGTACACTTCAACTGTGAGAGATGGAATCTAAGAACAATCCAGAAAATAACATTGTATGATTTTTAAATAATTAATTTGCATTTTTCTTTTTGCATAAATAACTATTTAATCACCTACCAACCAACAAGAATTTCGGCTCTCAGATACCTGTTAGTTTTTCTTTAAGAAGCCCTCCTATTCTGCACTCATTACCTGTATTAAGATCATCTGTTTGAACTCATTACCTGTATAAAAGACACCTGTCCACACACTCAGTCAATCACACTCCAACCTCTCCACCATGTCCAAGACCTCAGAGCTGTCTAAGGACACCAGAGCCAAAACTGTAGGCCTGCACAAGGCAGGGCTACATGACAATATGCAAGCAGCCTTTATGAGAAAGAAACAACTGTTGGCGCAATTATTAAAAAATATAATAAACACAAGATGACTGTCAATCTTCCTCTGAGGCGTCTGAGGCTCCTTGCAAGATTTTACCTCGTGGGGTAAGGATAATACTGAGAAAGGTCAGGAATCTGCCTATAACTGCACAGGGGACCTAGTCAATGACTTGAAGAAAGCTCAGACCACAGTCTCAAAGATGATTGTCAGTAACACACTTCACCTTCATTAATTAAAATCCTGCAGGGCAGCAAGGTTTCATGCCAGTAAATATCCAGGCCCATTTGAAGTTTGCGATGACCATTTGGATGATCCAGAGGAGGCATGGGAGAAGGTCATGTGGTCAGATGAGACCAAAATGTAGGTATGAGCTCTACTCATTGTATTTGGAGGAAGTAGGATAAGTGTAAACCCAAGAACATTGCCCCAACTATTAAGCATGAAAACATCATAATTTGGGCATACATTTATGCAAAGTGGACAGGACGACTGCACCATATTGAAAGGAGGATGGATGGGGTCATCTTTCTCAACATTTTAGCCAACAACCTCCATCCCTCAGTAAGAGCGTTGAAGATGAATCGTAGCTGGGTCTTCCAGCACATGACAATGACCTGAAACGCACAGCCAGAGAAATTAAGGAGTGACAATAGAAATCTTTGGAGGGATCTGAAACTCAATGTTGCCCAATGACAGCCCTGAAACCTGAAAGATCTTTATGGAGGAGTGGGCCACAATCCCTGCTGCAGTCTGTGCAAAGTTGGTCATGATCTACAGGACATGTCTGACCTCTGTAATTGCAAACAAAGGATTCTGCACCAAATATTACGTTCTGTTTTTCTATTGTATCAAATACTTATTCCATGCAAGAAAGTGCAAATGAATCATACAGTAACATCATACAATATGTTTTCATGATTTTTTTAGATTCTGTCTCTCACAATAGAAGTGTACATACGATGAAAATTACAGACCTCTCCATTTTTTGTAGGTGGGAACAGTTCGGCAGTGTATCAAATACTTCTTTTTTCCACTGTGTATGTGCTTTCCAGTTCTTCAATTTTAGACTGTAATCTATTTTTCTGCATACTTTGTTAATTACTTTACTCTGTTCCCTCTGTAAGGTCAGGACTCCCACAGGACAATGAGAGACTGATGTAGTGGTGGTGTGTTTGTGCGTGTTGTGTTGGTATGAGTAAATAAGGCACAGTAGGAGTTTTTAAACTCTTTGTTCACTCACTTTGTATTGTATTAGGCATGTCTACCTTCTCCACCTTGTAGATGTAAAGTCTTTAATCCTTCATCCGTGCTCACAGGATGCTGCCTAAAGGATGCTGGTGGCAGAATATTTTGGGCTGGTGGACTTAGTCCAGAAGGTAGGTTTAGTTCAGAAGTGACACTGAAATGTTTAAAAACCTACAGCAGCACTACTGTGTCTAATCTACTTATACCAGCGCAACACACACTAACACACCACCACCACCTCAGTGTCAGCACTCAGAATGATACACCACTCAAATAGTATCTGATATGTACAGAGTAGGTAACAGAGTTGAGTGTACCTAATAAAGTAGTACAATAAAGTAATAAAAATGTTACTTTTTATGGCCCAATGTATAAGGTTTACCTGATAATGTATTGGTATATTGTTTGAAAGCAGTAATCCTTTATCAGATTTCCAGGCCATATGTGTTAGGATGATATTAGATTTGTAAATAACTAAACTCATTATGTTCAATATTATACACTTCTATAAGCAATAACCCAGTAATTTTATATGACCAGACACAATTTTCTACCAAATGGAACCTGGTGATGTTGCAGTATCAGACTGGATACTATCAGACAAAACAACAACTGTGATAAAATAGGACACTTTTACCCTATAGATGCTCTAATATGTGTTAAAATTCCAAGCACTGACAATGTTTTTATAATCGTCTTGTATCTTTAGCTTCCAACATCGTTCCAACAGTGTGTAATGGAAGAGAAGTAGTGGACTCTACAACATCATCACTCTAAAAATGGAACTTGATTTGACTGCCATAATGTGACATAAAGAATACATTTTATCACTAGTCAATTAATGTGCTGAAATTAAAGAGGACACTCTCAATAGAGTGCCACTTATTCTATCCTCAACGTGCTGTGAGTCTCTCTTTCTCTCTTTCTTTCTCTTACTCTTGCTCTTTCTCTCTCATAGTTAAAAATTATAAATTGGAAGCCAGCAGACACTCTGTATACTCTTCTTTTTGTATAAACCATATGCTATACTGTATACGTATTTGTATATAGTCTTAAATATGTATTATTTGAAACTTGTTGTAAACTTATAGTAAATCTGGTTAATTTATTATATACACATTTTTTAAATGTAGATTCAAGTGTGTGATTCCTGTAATTAATGTAAATAAAATGTGTTTTATATACATATTGAAATTAGTGTTTGCACCATTTTACTAGTGTTGTTTTCAAGGATCCCATAGGCCCATTGTCTGTTGAAGGCACTGTGACTCTCTTCTGGTCCTGCAATAGAGACTGGATCGACTGAATACAATGTTATTTATTAACTTGTCACATAATATCCTATAATTCTTATCTTCCAATAATTCATTTCAGTTATATCACACTCATGAACATACAGTGCATCCGGAAAGTATTCACAGTGCTTCATTTTTTCCACATTTTTTACGTTACAGCCGTATTCCAAATTGTATTAAATTTATCTCTTTCCTCAAAATTCTACACAAAATACCCCATTATGATC
>JAVSBV010000010.1:4156500-4173907 GCA_033117975.1 Parotocinclus spilosoma | reverse complement strand
TCTCCACAACAGTATCTCGGACCTGCCTGGTGTGTTCCTTGGTCTTCATGATGCTCTCTGCGCTTTAAACAGAACTCAGACTATCAGAGAGCAGGTGCATTTATACGAAGACTTGATTACACATAGGTGGGTTCTATTTATCATCATCAGTCATTTAGGTCAACATTGGATCATTCAGAAATCCTCACTAAACTTTTGGAGTGAGTTTGCTGCACTGAAAGTAAAGGGGATGAATAATAATGCACACCCAATTTTTAAGTTTTTTATTTGTTAAAAAAGTTTTAAATATCCAATAAATTTCGTTCCCCTTCACAATTGTGTCCCACTTGTTGTTGATTCTTCACAAAAATTCGAATTTGATGTCTTTATGTTTGAAACCTGAAATGTGGCAAAAGATTAAAAAGTTTAAGGGGGATGAATAAATTTGCAAGCCACTGGATACCTTCATTGGTGCTGCTGTCTTCATTTTATATGTGACCCACCATATATGAATGAATTCTCTACAGTTACACTTTGATTCTTCCATTAAGGGGTTGCTTTACATTAATTTGTTTTAAGCAAACATGCACCAAGTGTGAAATGTAACATTTTACCAAGGTGGCTTTTACAAAATACCACAAGGTGGCACATACAAAATACTGTACATAGCAACACATCTCTGGTACCTGTACCCTCTGTAAACTAAAGAAAATGCTGGCAACATTGGGAGCAATGAGGCATGGACTGACTAACTTCTGGCTGTACACTGAATCCTAGTAGTATTTCAGCAGTTCTTGCTTGTTTCTAATGAGGCAAGTCAGCCAACAACTGATCAGCTTTTTTCTGGTGTTCTGAACCTAATTGTAAGATTTAA
This sequence comes from Parotocinclus spilosoma, assembly GCA_033117975.1. NCBI lineage: Eukaryota > Metazoa > Chordata > Actinopteri > Siluriformes > Loricariidae > Parotocinclus > Parotocinclus spilosoma. The sequence goes on along the minus strand of JAVSBV010000010.1, from coordinate 4,173,054 downwards.
TTCTGTAACCTTGAACAGACATTAAGAAGATGCCACTGGGGAAGCTGAGTAAGCAGCAGATTGCCAAAGGCTTTGAGGCATTAGAAAAGATCGAAGAGGCAATTAAGAAGAAAAGTAATGGAACTGAGTTAGCAGAGCTCACTTCAAAATTTTACACCATTATTCCACATAACTTTGGCCGCAACAGACCACCCGTCATTAAGGATGATGCCATCCTACAAAGCAAGAAGGAGATGCTGCTAGTAAGAGGAGTCATCTGTATACATTTAACAGCATCATTATTGATTGCAACTGTCATTTAATAGCCTGGTATGGAATAGATCCATATCGTTATTGCTAGATTTTAAATAACAAATTCCCTGTTGTCACCACTTCTAGGTATTAGCAGATATAGAAATAGCCCAGACCCTTAAAGCTGAGTCAGAAAAGGCTAAGGAGGAGATGGTAGAAACTGTGCCTCATCCAATAGATCAGGACTACCAGTCTCTCAAATGCAATCTCACTTTAATGGATAAGAAATCCAATGATTTCAAGGTAAGATTAATATAATACAACAAATACTACAGTCTTAGGCAAATGTTGACATAGATATGATTTGTTTCTGCATGTTCATGTACCCCAGTATCTGGTTCATGAGTGATAGAAAAGAGAATGTGAGCCAAACAGCATGTGAAGAACATGTTTATTCAGATTAGCACCTTTAATAATGAATACTAATAATAGATTTTAATTGGTTTATTCACACTAGTTACAACTGAAAATGGTTAAAACTAACAGCAATAATTATTTGACCAGGATGCTTATGTCAATAGAAATTCTGACAACTCTGAAATTCTGAAATTCTGGAATTCGGTCTTAGAATTAGGTTTTTTTTTACTTTTGAAAACTGATCAGATGCTGCTTCATCAATGTGCTGTTTTTTTGTCATTTTAAGATTATTGAGAAGTACTTGAAAGCCACAGGTCATAACCTGACTATAATTGATGTATGGGAAGTGGACAGAGAACATGAGGTAAGATATTGTTTGAGGGTATTTTACATTGAAATGTACACCTTTTTAACTGCTTTGTAATGCGCATATCTAATTAGCCAAAGACCAAGCAGAATCTCAATGCATTTAAACACGTCAACATGGTCAATATGGCCTGCTAATGTTCAGGCAAGCTTGAACATGGTATCGTTGTTGAATGGTAGATGGCCTGGTCTGAGTATTTCAGAAACTGCTGATATGCATGCACAGCAACATCTAGGGTTCTGAAAAAGGTCAGAAAAACAGAAAATATCCAGTGAGAGACAGTTCTCTGGGCAAAAATACCTTGTTGATGTCAGGACTGCCAGACTGGTTTGAGCTGATAGAAAGGGGATAGCAACCCAAATAACAACTCATTACATTTGAGATATGCAGAAGTGCATCTCTAAATGCACAACATGTCAAACTTTGAAGCAGATGGACTAAAGCCGCAGAAAACCACACAGAGTTCCAACTGAGACTACAGTTTCCACAAACTCACCAAAATTGCACAATAGAAGAAGTGTTGCCCGACTGATGAGTTTTGAACATGAAAGCACGGATCCATCCTACTTGAATAGAAGGCTCACGCTGGTGCTGGTGGTGGTGGTGTAATGGTGTGTCGAGGATATGGTACACGTAATCCCTTAATCCCAATTTGAGCATCATTTAAACACCATAGCCTGAAGATCATATCAATATGTACTAAAACCTCTAAGAAATAATTCAAGCAACTTGTTGAATCCATGATATGAAAAATTAAGGCAGTTCTGATATCATGGACGTGGTACTAGCAAGGTGTACCTAATTAAGGGGTTGGTGTGATGTTTTGTTGGAATGTTTTTGGATGTTTTTGTTTTGTGCTGCAACCTCCTGACATTTAAGCAGACTCTTGATTAGAACATAAGATTTTACTCATATCAATGATATATATGATGTATTGGAACTGCATGTTTGGCTGATTTTTGCCTGTGTAGGCACAGCGCTTCAGTGAGAACGATGCATTGGAGAACCGAAAACTGCTTTGGCATGGTACTAATGTGGCAGTGGTGGCTGCTATTTTGAAGAGTGGACTACGCATCATGCCCCACTCTGGTGGTCGGGTCGGCAAGGGGATCTACTTTGCCTCTGAAAATGTGAAATCTGCTGGTTACGGTGAGGATCATATGTTAAAACCAAATGGAGATGGAAGAGGAAAAGTACATATTATTTTTAAACATTCTTCTTCATTACATAATGTTTAGGCTTGCTGCTTTGATAAGCATGGTGGCATTTAAATGTCTCTAAGCCGTATTCTTTTCTTTCCCTCCAAGTTCGTACATCCAGAAACATTGGGATCATGTTTTTGAATGAAGTTGCCCTGGGGAAGGAATACACTATTACTAAAGATGACAGTTCATTAACAAAGGCTCCTAATGGCTATGACAGTGTGGTAGCACGTGGAGCACAAGAACCAGGTTAGTGTTCCTTCCATCCACATGTTCCATATGACATTATACTGATGATATGGGGACTGGTGGTGATTTAACCACTTAATACACAATTAAAACACATAAATGTTCCGCTAAACTATGTTCATTATGCAAAGAGAACACTGCACAAAACTGGCTTTAACTGTTGAGTTATTGTCATTTGTCAGATCCCTCAAAAGACACTTCCATTCAGCTGAATGGGAAGACCGTGACCGTGCCTCAGGGAAAAGCCATAGAACAGCCCCAATATAGGAACAGCCACTTCTCTAACAGTGAGTATCTCATTTACAAGGAGAGTCAGTGCCGCATCCGCTACCTGCTGGAGCTCCGCTTCTAACTTCTACTACAATACGTCTGCTAAGACATTGAACATATGATACAAAAAATAAAGAAATGTTTAAAGTTAAGAAAGACTTTTCAAAGTTTACCAAAGTCTGTAAATATATATGGTCTTGAATAGACAGTGCACTTACATAATAAAGAGTACCTTCAAGGTAGAATGGGGAATTATTTTTGGGCTATCCTGTATTTTTGGAAGAATCAGTAATTTCATTGTGTCGAATGATGAATGAAATTATGGACATGTTGGGAGTTATATAATTTGTTTGATTGTTATATACTTGATTGTAATACATCTCTGTTTCTGACAGTTAACAAATGTAACCAATTTTAAACATATTTACCCTTTATGTGGTGAAGGCAACATGTTGTGTGTAGGTTATTGCATTCCCAAAAGTTTGATTTATTTCTATTTCTGAAGGAATGTCTAGCTCTTAATCATGCTATCAAAGAAGTTCTGTCTGGGAACTGAAAAATAAATTGCTTCTAACGAGTTGAAGACTTGTGGATTTATTGGTAAACACTGCCCAGTAGGTGCCATTCTCTAAAACATTTATTACACACCTGACCTGTGAAATCAAACCCTGACATCATGTTTGTTCAGCATGCAAAGTACACGAGCATGCCACTGGGAAAACGTGCATTCATTTTTGTCTGTCACTTTGAATCACAAGCCTGGTGTAGTCATACACTGTCATTTGATCTTAAATTAAATCCCATATATTTAGGGTGGACCCCCTTGAAAGAACTGTGTATAAAATCAGGAACCACAAATGTTTGTGAAAGAGTCTCGTACTTTTTTAATGTGGTAATAGGATTCCACTATTGCAACAAGTTAATTTATGGAATTTCTTTGCTCCTAAATATTTCATGATCACTTGCGAGAGCTATTATATTAGATTTTCATAATTAACTATAGTATTTGCAATGCAGTTACATACACAGTATGTCACAAAAGGCGAGTACACCCCTCCCATTGTTGTAACTATTTTATCTGTTCATGTGACAACACTGAAGATATGACACTTTGATACAATGTAAAGTTGTCAGTCTACAGCTTGCATAACAGTATAATAACTCAACATGCAGCCATTAATGTCTAAACTGCTGGCAACACAAGTGCACCCCTAATTGAAAAGTCAAGTCAGATTTATTTATATAATACTTTTTTTAACAATGGAGCATTGCCATAAAATCAGCTGTACTACATTACATTATCTTAAGGGGCCAATCCAAAATTGAGCAAGAATAGGGCAACAGACAACAGTGAAAATGAAAATCTCTAAATGCTGTAAGGAAGAAACCTTCAGAGGACCAAGATTTTTATTATGTTTGTATTTTAATAAGTTTGTATTAATAGTAAATAATAACAGATACTTAAATAATGTAAAAGAATATGCATATCGGTAAATATTTCCACTGATACACAAGAGTCACTTTTGGATACTTTCACTCTCTATTAACAGTGGAAAGCCCTTGGAGGCACATCGTCCCCGGACCGAAGAATGGAGAGAGTGTTGGCAAAGTCAAATTCATTTATATAGCGCTTTTTACAATGGTGCATTGTCAAAGCAACTTTATAATATTATATTATCTTAAAAGGCAAATCATTGGGTGACATTGGAAAAACTCCCTGAACATAGAAGGAAGAAAACTTGGGAGGACCAAAAGGGATCCATCCTCCTTGGGTGGCCTAGATGTTAATTGAAATAATTAAGTTGTAGTAATAGTACAATTAAATAAATATAAGAAAGCTATTCCCCCTGCTGTGACTTCTTTAATTTTAGGTAACTGAAAGAAGTCCTGCATCTTGTCGGATTGTAAGACTCTTAAGAGTTCACTCAGATAATGTGGGGTTAAGCCGTGTAGAGCTTTATATGTTACAAGAAGTATTTTATATTTAATGAGAAACTAAACTGGTCCCAAGTGTAGATATGCCAGAACATAACTGATATGTTAATTTTCCAGTTCTAGGTAGCACTTGAGCTGCTGCATTCTGCACTAGTTGAAGTTTATTTAGAGATGTACTGAAGCATCCAGCAAGGAAAGTGTTACAGTAATCCAACCTCGAGTTTATAAATGCATGAACCAGTTTCTCCGCATCTTGAGAGCATCCCTTGTGCACATCAAGGGAGAGATATAAATCAAACGTAGCACCTAAGTTTTTTACAGTTGGACTCGGCGCTACCAAACTACATTTAAATGACATTGTTTTACTTACTTAACACAATTATCTGATGTGAGGGCACTGCCGGGTTCTGCATGTGCCATCCATATTTGCTAAGCTAGAATCTGAGCTAGCCTTTTCTAATGTCGCGATGCACGCCTCTAACACTACAATCTTCTTCATCAGACTAGCTAAAAGCCTACACCTATCACAAACAAAATTTACACTATTGATGGAAGAGGAGTAGCTAAACATCACACACTTGGCACAGGGAACAAGCACGGCAGAAGCTATGTACTAAGAGTATCTTACAAAAGTGAGTACACCTCTCACATTTTTGTTACTATTCTTTTCAACACTGAAGATATGACACTTTGATTCAATGTAAAAATAAAAGTAGTTAGTCTTCAGTTTTTAGAACCACATACATTTACTGTATTCTCAAAATAATAACACACGCAGCCATTAATGTCTAAACTGCTGGCAAATTGGCCATTTTCCCTTTCCATGTGGCTCGAAAGTGTTACAAGGTCTAAAGTGTGAATGGGGAGCAGGCGTGTTAAATTTGGTGTTATCGCTACTTCACAAACTCTCATATTGGTCACTGAACGTTCAACATGGCACCTCATGGTAAAGAACTCTCTGAGGATCTGAAAAAAAGAATTGTTGCTCTACATAAAGATGGCCTAGGCTATAAGAAGATTGCCAACAGCCTGAAAGTGAACTGCAGTGCAGTGACCAAAGCATGGTCGACCAAGGAATTTAAGTGCACATGCTCAGCGTCATATCCAGGTGTTGGCTACAGTTCTTTGAGGGAACCATGAATACCAGCATGTGCTGGGACATACTAAAGCAAATCATCTGTCAGCTCTGTGATGTCATCATGAAGGAGTGGAAGAGGATTACAGTGGAAACCTGTGATTTATTTTGAGAGCACAACATATTCACATTGTCATACAATCTGTAGACTGACAACATTGTATCAAAGTGTCATATCTTCAGTGTTGTACCTTGAACAGATGTAATAAAATAGTGAAACAAATGTGGAGGGGTATACTCACTTTTGTGAGATACTACATATGCAGTTAAATATATTTTGGGCTACTCCCGACTCACTGTTTGTGTGGCATGGCATCGTGTGTTGTGCAGACAAGTCAAGATTGTGTGACCAGTGAATCAGATGTCACTGCATTTCTGAAATCTCTAAAGACAGTAATGTAACCGTTCAGCATATCATGAATAATATATACAATACTATAAACTAATTTTATAGGCAATACTTACCACATACATTACTATACACCAATACAGATTTAGGCATTGCTCTCAATAATATATCATCAATATTAAACATTGCATTTATACAGTGTAACTGATTCACATGAAGGCATATTTGTTAAGATACTGTTTTCTGTGAATTGGCATGCATTAGGACCCAGGGGAGCACTGACACCCAATGGGACAGAGCAGCATGTGTCTGTTTCAAAGGGGGAGGCTGAAAAAAACAGTGAATACAATGTGTGACAGTCACAGCTTTACACAGCTTGAAAGAGAGAGAGAGAGAGAGAGAGAGAGAGAGAGAGAGGGAGAGGAAGAGAGAGAAAAAGAGATAGAGAGAGAGAGAGAGAGACAGCATCCAAATAGGAAACCAACCTAAGTGGTGCAACCACTAATGCGAACAAATGGTGCTAGAGAGAATAGGTGTCACTTTTTCTTCTCACCTGGACAGGAGTTCTCCTGATTCACATCTCACAAGGAGGATGTAATGACAAGGCTTCTTTCCTTATGGCAGAAGCTGAATTTTAGCACGTTGGGTGCTCAAAGAGGTGAGAAACTGTGACCAGCATAGCTTGTGGATGATGTTGACTTGTCTTGCCTGCTGCTGTGACACCAACCACCTCCGGAAAAAAGAGGATTGCGCTATACTGTCTGGGTGAAGTAAGTCCACATTTTCTCTTGTAGGTGCACTCTACCTATGTCTGTGTTTAACGATCACATATTAGGCATTTACTTTTTAACAGTTCCCAAATTCTAAGCATGAGCTCTCTGATGACTTCTTAAATATCTTTATGTAAATTAACTCGTTCATTACATTGACTAGAAAAAAAACAACAGAGAGAAAAAAATATCTAGTATTCATTACCTTTGTAAAAGATTTGCAGTGACACCGATTGGCCTTTCTACATAGAATCTATATTCAGATGAATAGACAACTAAAGACAGGAAAAACTGGTTTATTTTATATGTTTGTGAGCAGTTTGTAGTAAATAGCATGTTGATAATTTGACCTAATTTGTCCCTTTGTTGATTATCAGTTAAGATTTTGACAAGACTAAGTAGGAGGATGAAAGTTCTTTTGGTTTTGTGTGTGTATGTTTAGGTCTTACTGCTTTGTGTGTTATGATATACCTGTCATATAGATGAATAATTATTAGTAATTATAGTTGATACTAATTATTAGTACTGCATTAAACATTGTGAAATTGCTATAGCATGACGTTCAACTGTTCACTCTACCATACTTCTCTTTTCTGTTCAGAATGTGTCTTAGAGCTGGATTCATAAAACTATTTGGTGATGGTGCGCCTTGATGTGGCCTACAGACTGTGAGTTATGGAGAAAGCTGGGTTAGGACTTCTGCCACTTATCCTGATCAACCATTCAACTTCAAATGAAACATCCAGCCAGTGGAGACCCACCAAGCCTACTCCACCAAGCTTGGAAGAGGTCATCCACTCTGAATCCCAGATTAAACACCTAGTGGGGTTATTCTGCATGGTGACCCTTAACATTGCAGCTCTGCTTGGAAATGCAGGAGTTATTTTGGCCATTGCCCGAGCCCCACATACAAAGAAATATGCATTTGTATGCCATCTTTGTGCAGTGGATTTGCTTTGTGCCATATTGCTAATGCCTCTTGGAATAGTATCAAGTTCTCCATTCTTCAGTACTGTGACTTTTACAGTACTAGAGTGTCAGGTCTACATTTTTCTAAATGCATTTTTGGTCTGTGCCTCTATTCTTACTGTTACCATCATTAGCGTGGAACGCTACTACTACATTGTTCATCCCATGCGCTATGAGGTAAAAATGACCATACACCTGGCTCTTGGAGTCATGATATTCATTTGGGTGAAATCCATCCTTTTAGCACTTGTTTCCTTACTTGGTTGGCCAGCGTATGGGAACCAAAGCTCCATTGCAGCTGGTCATTGTTCTCTGCACTGGAGTCACAGTCGTCTCAGGAAAGTATTTGCTATTCTCTTTAGCATGGTGTGCTTCATGTTTCCTGCAGTTGTGATTTTTGCTGTGTACTGTAACGTTTACAAGGTGGCACGATCAGCTGCTCTCCAACAGGCACCCATGTCCACCTGGCCAACTAGTTCTCTCAGTAAGTGTCGCTCAGACTCCATTAACAGCCAGACCACAATCATCAACACCACACGCAGTCTGCCTCAGAGACTAACCCCAGAGAGGATGTTTGGTGGTGGAAAAGCTGCCATCACACTGGTCGTCATTGTAGGGCAGTTCCTATTGTGCTGGCTCCCATACTTTAGCTTTCACCTTCACATGTCCATCACTGCTCCACTCCAGAGTCCAGGAGACATTGAAGAGGTTGTTAACTGGCTAGCATATTCTTCATTTGCAATGAACCCATTTTTCTATGGCATACTCAACAGACAGATCCGAGAGGAGCTCATAAAGCTAAGGAAATGCTGCACTACCAGCAGACCTGTGGAACTTGGAGCACCAAGCCACGAAGGATCAATCCAGGAGAACTTTCTACAGTTCCTTCAGAGGACCAGCAGCAGGGCTGAGACCACTAAGTCTAGCTGTGTGAACTCCAGTCCAAGGAACACTCTGGACCATAGTGTCCGGATACCTGGACAGATTCCAGAAGAGTGATTGAGATTTGGAAATTTGTATATAATTTAAACATTTGTCATAGTGGTTTTGGTTTTAGAAGTGAAGGGAGATGTGGGGTATAAGGGTCATGTGCTTGCTTGGCACCCAAGGAGACCCTGCTAATGGAGCCTTTGTTGAATTTTCTTAGTGTTTCCTCTTAAACGCATAAACATTGTAATTTGAATATATTTTAGAGAAGTATTCAATTCAACTAAGCCATATTAATACTGATGGATGTACAAATATTTCAAAATATCTGGTGAAATTTAATTATTCACAATTTATGTTCCACCCTTTGGCTCATTACTGGAACTGTCAGTTTTTTAACACTAAACACAGGCAACAATAGTAATATTATCTTTTTTTTCTTAAGTGAAAATATGGTTATTATGAAGAACTGATTAATAGATCTGATGAGCTATATTGTTGTTCTCATTACTGTATGACATTGACTGAACGGGCCTGCCTATGAAGCTGCAGCAGCTTTAATGTAGCTCACTAATTCCGCCTGCATGTTACCATGGAAATAGTGAGCCTCTGTCTTGCATAGCAACAGGATACTTTTAGCTGTGTAAAACACAGCGATAATACATTACCTGTAGATCCCCACTAACTTTCACATAAGTGTACGTGAATTCTTCAGTTTCTCTCTAAGTGCATTTATTATGCAGTGACACAGAAATGTGCTGTCCCTGAAGTGAAAACATTACCATGTAATGAAAGTGCCCAGGCTGAGAAAACACTAAGTTTTATGGGTGTTTCTCTGTTTGAAGAGGACCAATATAAATAGACAATAAAATACCAGGAGCAGGCGAGTTTGTCCACAACAAACACTGATGATGGTCATTTTACAGGCTTGTGTTGCAGTTGTTATTTTTGCCTTCATTATGTAGCTAAGGCTGTGTTGTAGCTCTGGAATACAGTATGGATTGTATGTTTGCAAAAGAGATTCACTGTCAGAATGATGGTAGGAAATGTATGCTAACATTTAGATACACACTTTCACATGAAAAAAAAAAAAACTCTTTCATTTCATTGTTGTCAGGTTGGCAACACAGGCTTTATCAGAAATGATAATGTTATAAGATTTTTACTCACATTCAGTGCTTTAAATGGTGTTCTGATAACAAGGGAACAGAAAGTGACCTCATATGCATCTTCAAACAATAGGCCAAGCACTGGTGCTGTCGGAGTGAGCGAGAGAGCAAGTGAATGGAGATCAAGAGAGCAATAAATGAACACCCATGTGACTTGAGTGTTGCTGTCGGCAATCAAAACAAGGCAAGACCAGAACAGAATCTGAAAGGATTTTATGATGCCAAGGTAAAGATTAAAGGGAAATGATTAAAGAGACTGGGAGAAGATGACAGACAGCAAGGCTTTGTGTCTCTGTCAGATCAGGCTCTGAGTGATGGTCGTGAAATAGGATGCTGTTTTAGTGTGCTCACGGACATATTTAGGAATCAACTGTATATCTAATGACCACAAACAAAGCACTTTGTACCTACATAATGCTCCTAAAATATTTCCTCTACAACAAACATTGTGCCTTCATCAATGTGACATGAGTACACAATGGTAACATCTTGTTTCAGCCAGCTAAATATTGGAGCAAAGTGAGGTCAGAGCAAATCCACACACCTGGTGAATAATCTAGCTGTAGGCTGAGCATATTTCAGTAGCAACAGCTGGAGGGACAGGTGTAAATATCAGAACATGCTGCTCTAAATACAGGCACTCAAATCAATTTAAGCCTCTGAGATAAGACTTCATTACATTTGTATAATTGTGACAGTTTTAATAAGCTGCTAAAATACACAGCATTTTGTGTATTTTGATTACTTCACAAAATACAGTTTGTCCTAGATTACATTGAAGATAACATGTAAAGAGTTCACACTCTGTAAATATAACCATGGTATGAAAACCTTTTAATGATTTCATGTTTTAGCAATACTGTGGCTTTCACCAGGAAAAGCGGCATTGTTCAGATTTGGTCTACATTGCATTTAGACACTCTGCCTTCAGCTTTTAGCATTTAAATAAAAAACAACATCATTGTGCTGAATTAAAAAAGTCACCTGTTCAGAGGAGTCTGATTTGCGGCAAGAAAATATATTATTGTCCAGTTACATAACCTTATGAGTCCTTCATGATAATTCATTGAGAAAAAACACAGGGGTGAGATCACGGCTTCATGATAGTACTGCAATTAGTGAAGTATATTATGAAGGTATATTAAAGTGTCTGGAGTTCTGTACAGTAGGTACCAATAAAATAACGTATTACCTGTTTTTTTCAGCTCCAGTATTAATCTATTATCTCCACTAATATAAATTATATTTTGAAGTTTTATGTTATTTATACCATACTGTGCAAAAGTTGTAGGTCAGCATTAGATCACAACCCCAAGTCATACAAAGTTGTGACAGTAATAAAAAATGCAAATTAAATAAAACTGCAGTGTTCCTTATATTTAGTTTGACTTTCTTTCTATTACTAAAATCATGATATAGTTCATGTTTTGTCAGGTCAACTGTATTTCATTTGCTAATAAACATCCATTTCTGCATTTAAGACCTGCATGTAAAAACAAAAAAATTTAAATGATGTAAAAAAAAATAAAAATTATGCGATGCTATAAACAGGTGATGTCAACAGGTAATTATAATCACTTGTTGACATACAAAATGATTATTCACAAATGGTTCTCTAAATAGCAAAGATGACCAGATGATCTCCAGTTTATCACCAACTGTGAGGAAATTATTAAAAAACAATGTACCTAAAAGAAGTATTGAAAGGGATTTCTCCCTTGAGATTCCACAATATTAATGTAACATTAAACAATAAAGGGAGTCTGGAGACAATTAAGTGCACAATGGGATAGGGCACAGCAGTAAACTGAAGATTCATAATCACTGTATCAAGGATAACTTTGGCAAACTTTTATCAAGTACTACAATATACAGTCACTACATTTTACTGTGCAAAAAAGAAGCCTCATGTTAACCATGTCCAGAAGCAGTGTCAAATGTCCTAAATTTGGATGCATCTAGGATGGACCATCACAATTTCAGGTCGTTTCGGCGCACTTGGTAACTTAATTTCAGTTCTGTGATGGCAGCATTAATGCAGAAAAGTACAATGACATTTAAGAGCAACATTAAATCTTTCAAGATGAAATCTTTTCCATGTATGTCTCACCAGAACAACAAAAAAGTTAAATCAGAAACATTTAGGTCTGAAATATTCCACTCTTACTTTAGGAAACGTTGTCTTTAAACATTTCAATATATTTCAAATACAGTTGATGACCAGTTGAGATTATCTGCTTACATTTGCTAATTAAATACTTGTCTTTTCTGGGCATTGCTTTTGTATCAAATTATATTTGACAAATCACTATGACATAACCAGTTTTTTAAATTAATTTCAAGCAAAACATTGCCACCACCACAACTTTTTTGGAATATTTTACAGACCTGAAATACAGTAAATGATGTTTATTGACAAATTAAATTAAGTTAATTAATATTAGAAAAATATCCCAAAAAAATCCTGTGTTTATACTGTCTGCAGTGATATACAGGTAAAGTACAAGGAGCACTGCATTATATTTTATATTTGCATTTTCAAATAGCGTCCCAACTTGGGTCAGATCTACCCAGCGTGGTAGATCCACCGTTATTATAATGATGATAAGTTTAACATTCTTTGGTCGAAATATCTACAATATATTACATATGGTCATTATACGATTGATAAAATGTGGGACTGTGGTAGCCTAGCGGTTAAGGCACTGGACTCTGGACCTGAAGGTCCTGGGTTAAAATCCTGTCAAGCTGCCACAGTTGGGTCCTTAAGCAAGGCCCTTAATCCAATATTGTTTGAATTGTAAGACTATATCAGTTGTAAGTCTGGATAAGGGCGCCTGCTAAATACTGTAAATGTAAATAAAATAACAAATCTAACGCTGTCTTAAGACTGTATGCTATATAAAGAAACGTGTTGATCGTTCAACATATGTAATTATACAAAAGCACCTTTTATATGCCACTGCAATAATGAATGCCACTGGATTTGTACATTTCTTCCCTTCCCAATAACCTTGATTATTTTCTTTTGCTAATAAAAATGATTTGCTCTGTATGAAATTTGCTCTGCTTTGTGATTGTTCAGGAAAGCAAAGTGGTAACTCCAAACCATTTTTTCAATGTGTTGCAGGCCTTAAAGGCAGGAATGCATGTTGATTAAAAAATAAAATAAACTTGACCAGACAAAACATGAAATATGCTGTCTGCAATGAAATAAAAGTCTAAGCAAATGTAAGAAATAAAAAGGTTTTTTTTTATATACATTTCCTTTTTCTGATTTTGGGTTGTATGCTAAACCAGTTAACAACGACTGCCCTGATAGTGAGCTTAAACAAAACATTAAGACCTGTAAAAATGTTATGATACTATACTGCCCTCTTCGGTTACATCATGGCATCACATGTCTGAACTTCATATCTAAAGTCACCTTAGACAACGCTTAACATCAGGCTGATAGCAGACAGCATTTTAATTTTAGCCATGTCTTTATCTGAGACACAGTATGTATTTATGCAATAGACAACCAGTTCATAATCATTTTTGAATCAGTCTCGATTGTACACTGGTGCTTAATATTCATTACATTCCAAAAGCACTTTGGTTAATGGTTAAATCATTAGCAAGGAAATTTGACTCTGCTTTACTGCCAAATCAGAATGGACAATTGCACAAATTAGTACAACCTCCCTAATCAATTTTTAGCAAGGACAGGAGTGAAGAATACATGCACGGGTGTGGAGTCTATATTATGACCAACTGGTGTGATGGTAGAAATATTTTATTTCTTTCCCTGTAACCTTAATCTAACCTGGAACATATAACTGTCCAGTGCTGCACTTTCTGTCTTTCTGCCTCTCAAATTTATCTTAGTTATCAGTTATCTACATTCCACCTCGAACAAACACGGATATTGCTGTTTCTGCTCTTCCTGACACTCAGCAGCTACCAAATATCTGGAAGCTGCACTCATCATAGCTGGAGACTTTAATAAAGCTAACTCGACTGGTAATGCTGAACTTCATGCATGCCCAACCATGGCAGATAAGACACAGAACCACTGCTACACACTGCAAAAGAAGCTACACAATACATTTTTCTTATAGTGGAATATGAACAACGGATGCTACATGAAGTCTCAGTATCGTGAGAGGTCAGACACAGGGCTGCCCAATCGAATGCATGAGACAGGTTTTTAACTCAGAAAACAGTGTATTTATACAGCTGATGGATGGAATCAGTGCCATTGTTAAAGACTACCACCTAATAGACTAAAAACAGCAAAGACGAGCATTTGGTGTGCTTTGGACTTTGGAATGTTGTCCAGCCAACATTACTGGTAAGACAATGTAATAAATGCTTGGAACACACCAGCATCCAAATGTGTTTATTCAGGTTAAGGGTCACAGAGTAAACTCCAGGATTACAACTATATACTATTATGGAGTACAGAGATAGATGCCATGTCTCAGTGAGTAAAAGCTTCCTGGTTGATGAACTTAATTTCTATGAACGCTTTGACACTATTGCAGCTAACATTAGCATGAAGTTTAACACCACAAATCATAAATCTCACAATAACTCTTTTAACAAAAAGTTGTGTAAAGTTTGTGCACTTACAGAACACAGCATGTAGAAGACTCAAAGATCAATAAATAGTAGGAAGGCAGTTAGCCAAGAAGGTATACCTTTGTGGGTTCTAATAACCTCTGTGAACCAACTCGTCCATGTGTTCACAACCAATTTTAATCTGTCCCTGTCACAGTTAGTTATCAATGCATATTTTAAGAGCCCAATCACCATTCATGTACCCATGCCATCTGCTCCAGTGGATCTAAGTATTACCACCCAGTGGCCTTTACCACAGTTGTTATTAGGTGATTTGAGAAACTTGTTAAACAACTCAGCAACTCTCTCCCAAGTCACTTGAATCCCCTTTCTAGATCTACAGCCAATGCCGTTTTACACACATTATACATGCATACAGAATGGAACGATGTAAACGTGCTGATTGTTCACTATACTTACTATACTTCACTATATATAGTGAGGCAGTATGACACTTGCGGCAGTTTGACAAACTAAGAGAGATTGGCCTATGCTCCTCACTCTCATGCTGGGTACTGGACATTTAAACTGGACAAACAAATTCTGGAGCTCCTCAACATTGTGTTCTGAGCACTTTGCTGTACTCTCTATACATGGACAACTGGCTGGCTACACACAAATCAAATTGTTAAGTTCACAGAATTGTTAAGTTCCCGACCAACAGGGTGCTGATAGGCCTGATCACCAATAATGAGGACTTATATGGATCAAGTGGAATGGCTATCCCAGTGGTGTGAATCGAACAATATGTTGGGATGCCATTACACTAAGGAACTTGTGGATTTCTAAAGGAATCATCAGAAACCCTCATGATAAACAGGTCTCTATTAGAGAGAGCAGCTTTGAGTACCTTGGGTCACACATCGGCAAGGTGTAGTTATATGGTCTGTAGGTACTTCTGCTACAACATGGAAAGCAGCAGACCCCGGAGAAAGTTCCACAATTCCACAGCTATCATGACATCCTTTCACACACCACCACTGCAGAAAGCATTCTCTCTGGGAGTGTTGCTGCCTGGTACTATTACTTTAGTGCTGAGAACAAAAAAAACCTTGCACAGTGGTCTGACAAACATATGTGCACATGATCCCCCAATGTTTGCATACACAGGACACTTAAATGCCACAAAGATACTTTTTTATGCACATGGGTAAGTTTTTTTTTCTTTTTTTTTTATCTTTTTGTGTTTTCTTTCTTTGTTATTACCTAGTAGGTTCCCTACACCTACAGTACATACAGCAGTTCAATTATTGAATCTTGAACCACCCCCACAAGCTTTTGACTGCTATCCCCACATGATTAATGACATGTCTAGAATGTTCGGCCTGGGGAACTATTCCTGTTATTTGATCTTATATTATGGCTGGTTCCCAAACTGTGGGGCATTGTATAAAAGCCCAGCTCAGAATTGCAAACACATAGTGCTACAGTCTGCTGCAATCCCAGCAAGTGGCTAAACGTTATGAATATGTTAAATACTAAGAAGAGGCTAAATGATAACAAAAGGCTAAATGCTTTTAAAAAGTCTGCATCCGAAACCATGTACTGTTCAATATGTAAGGCAGGATAGTTTGTTTGAATACGGTCGATTCAGGTTAATAGGACCACCGGTTAATGGGACCAGCCGTTTATTCGGACCAAATCCTAAAGTACCGAAACAAATCGTATTACATACGTGTAATGTTATTTGCTTATTTGGACCAAAATTCCACTTAATCGGACCAAAAATGTGTACAATATGTAATATCCGTATGTAAAATCCCAAGAAACTCTTTGTCTCTGCCATCACCACCCTAAAACTCTACCCTCTACTGCCACCTACAGGACTTTGCCTAACATTTCCATTTACTACAAAAAAGAAGCCACAGCTAAAGCGGATCATATCACACTGGATAAGTTCTTCAAACGTTGACAGGAATTTAGTAAGAACTTGTTTTTTACAGTATTATGCTTCGCATG
>JAVSBV010000010.1:4118484-4132081 GCA_033117975.1 Parotocinclus spilosoma | reverse complement strand
TCGGGTAGTGATGCCAGAGACGAAGAGTTTCTTCACGGATATTACATACTGTACACGTTCTTTGGTCCGATTAAGTGAATAACATTACATGTATATAATAGGATTTGTTTTGGTACTTTAGGATTTGGACTGAATAAGCGGCTGGTCCCATTAACCGGTGGTCCAATTAACCAGAATCGACTGTATTATGTTACAGGGATATTTAAAAAATCCCCTCATAGAAAAATATTCCCCATTTTTGGTAGCAGTATATAATACAATCCCTGTCAAAAATGATGGAATCACCAGTCTCTCATTCTCTGAGGACATTCCTTCAGTTGTTTAATTTTGTAGAACAAAAGCAGATCACAGACATGACAAAAAAGTAAAGGCATTTTGAATGGCAACTTTCTGAAACTTTCTTTTTTAGAAACACTAAAAGAAATCAAGAAAAATAATTGTGGCAGCCAGTAACAGTTAGATTTTTAGAACAAGCATAGGGAATAAATTATGGAATCATGAAAAACAAACAAACAAAATAACACTCCAGCACATCACGAGTACTTTGTTGCACCGCCTTTGGCTTTTCAAACAGTACCACTGGGACTGTGGTGGCCTAGTGGTTAAGGAACTGGACTCCGGACCAGAAGGTCCAGGGTTCAAGTCCCACCTCTGTTGGGTCCTTGAGCAAAACCCTTAACCCATAATTGCTTGGATTGTAAGACTGTATGAGTTGTAAGTCGCTCTGGATAAGGGAGTTTGCTAAATGCTGGAAATGTAAATGTAGTCTTTATCAATCTGGCTCCTACTTTCTCTGATTGCTCTTGCCAGATCAGCTTTGCAGGTTGGAGCCTTGTCATGGACCATTTTCTTTAACTTCCACCACAGATTTTTAATTGGATTGAGATCCGGACTGTTTGCAGGCCATGACATGGATTGTTTTCACAGTTTTTGCTCTTTGGCAAGATGCATTATCATCTTGAAAAATGATTTCATCATCTCCAAATATCCTTTCGATAGATGGGATAAGAAAAATGTCCAAAAAGTCAATGTAAACCTGTGCATTTATTGAAGATGTAATGACAGCCATTTCCCCAGTGCCTTTACCTGACATGCAGCCCCATATCATTAATGACTGTGGAAATTTGCATGTTTTATTCAGACAGTCGTCTGCATAAATGTCATTGGAACGGAACCAAACAAAAGTTCCAGCATCATCACCTTCCCAATGCAGATTCCAGATTCATCACTGAATAGGACTTTCATCCAATCATCCACAGTCCACGATTGCCTTTCCTTATCCCACTGTTGTTACAAGATGTGGTGGTTTTTATTAGGACCCAGGTATCCAGGGTAGACGTATCCCACGACGTATAATAAGATTGGGGAAATAATATAGAACAACTGAAAAGGGATAAAGAGCGGAGCCTAAAGCTCCTAACACAAAAAAACCCAAAAGGATAAAGGAGCGCGCCGAGGTTGCTTCCCGAGTGGGAGCAACGCGTGAACTGGTCGCGAGCGTGAGCTCGAATGTGCATGCAATTAAAACGAAAGCCAAACCGGGACACGTCTTATACAGTGCGTCTTTCCGGGTGGCTACTTTAGCCGGGGCATATCTCGAGTCAGCAGCCGACTAGAGTCAGACTCAGGAGAGCGCAAAAGCGCCGGAGCGTTTACTTCTAACGCACTACCGGGTAGCTGCTCTAAAGAGTGCAGAGGATGCCGAAGCGCCAGAGGGCGAAGAAGACAGACTGGGGCATGCCATATTCAGGACGAATACCCCGACTGGAGTGAGGCTAGGTAGGTACCGTTGACGAAAGGGCACAAGCTCAGAGTGTGCGAGGAGCGCACGAGTGTGGGACGGGAAAACCCTCAAAGTGCCCCTAACAAACTAAATACCTCGGGGGTTACCCGCCCATAAGCCATAAAAAGCCCCTGGAACTTAACCACTATCTCTAGGGAACGCGGAAGGGCGCAAGGACTGACCCCAAACAGCGCTAAAACCACACCTTTATAGGACGTGAAGCAGCTGTTTGGGATCAGGACATAATTAAGATACTGGATATAAAGCCACCACGCTAATGGCTCTGTAATGGCGACGGGCGAGGATGACGAAACGCACCGGGGGAAGGTAGGAACCCTAAGAGCAACTGAGCAGGCGGGTAACATGAATTAATAAAGTAACTCATTGAAAAACTCAATTCATGAGTGGCATTCCTTCTTTTAGTAAGTAAAGGAGAATTGTTTTTGGCATGCCCTAACAATAGACACCTGGCTAATTCAGAGAGAGAAACGCAATTCCAAAACAATACCATTTGAACACCAACCTCTCTCGAATGAATTTTTTATATCGTTGACTTCCACCTGAGATCCGGGAACTCGGAATATACCCTGCTGCTGCAGGCCTGAAATAGAACAGGAAACATGATACCAGAGCACATCAAGGCATGCTATTATCTCAACAGTGCAATGTCTGGCAACAAGGATGCAATACAAAAATACAAGACACAGTGAAAACATGCATTCTGCCAACAATTTGACTTTATGCTTGCTCAATGAGGCAGGTGTTCCTAGTTTGGAGAGACATACGGTTGCTATACAGGCTAATCTGAGTGTGTAAGAATTTATTGAATCTAGCCAGTAAAAGGAAAGACAGCCTCGGGTCTCTGTAGACATAACAGCATCAGACAGGCAAACAGTGCAGCTTGGATGGAAAAAGTAATCTAATAAAGACAATTAAATAAGGACTTGCTATCTGAACTTAATACTAGAGAACCTCAAAGCTAATACATAAGCCAGTTTTGGCTAGAAGGAACGTCTGGAATGGTATTTTTATCACACACATTCAGATATACACCAATCAGCCACAATTGTGTAGCTTCCCCTTGCACCAACCCATCAAGGCACGGACTCTGCAAGTTCTCTGGTATGTGGCACCAAGAAATTAACAGCAAATACTTTAAGTCCTATAAGCTGTACATTGGGGCCCTAATGGATTGCCCAGTAGACCTCATATAAGTTTGATCTGATTCTGATTTCGGGGCCAAGTCAACAGCCTTAAACCCATGTCATATTCCTCAAACCAATAATAAACATGGAACAAAAACCTGCTGAAAGACACCATTGATATTAGGAGATACACTGCCATGAAGGGGTTTACCGGTACTTGGTCTACAACTATGTTCAGGCAGTTAATATTTGTAACATCTACCACCCCAAATCAGGGAACGTTAAGACAGTATGAAAAATGCACACAAAAACACAGTGTGTTTTTTTACATTTCATTTGAATTTTAATTACTACCCTGAAAAGCATATTTATGTATGGTGGAGGGTCTGTGATGAGGGGCTGTTTATCCTCCAAATGTCCTGGGAATCTCGTAAAAGGAAATGGCATCTTAGGACATTTTAAATCATGTCCCGATCAATACACAAATGGTTTACTGAACACAAATCAGGTTCCGCCATATGGGCATCTCAATCCCTTGATCTAAACTACTCAGGACACCTGTGGTGTGAGCTAAAGAAAAGCATGCACAAGAGAGGACCTAGGACCCTGGATGATCTCTGTAGGTTCTGTTAACAAAGGTTTTGAGTGTAAGATGAAACTAATTAAAAAAAATTCTACTCATCTTAATTACATAAAAATAAACAACATTGCATGAATAAGTAAATAATATGTTAATATAACAATGAATTATTTTAAAGAAGTTTTTTTCTGTTTGTAAACAACAATTCTCTTGAGACAAAATAACAAAATAACCTATGGTCCCTTTGACATAAAAAGTGACTCATTTCTGGAACTTTATGGCTTATTATCTTGCAAATACACATACACATAGACATATGACTTCAGCTCCTTGATAACAGATGGTGATGTAGGAGAAATGTCTCCCTATAAAGCTTCCTAGAATCACAAAACATTTAGCAGCTGCATCACACAGATGCGTACATATTCAAATTAGCATCTGTGCTAAATCTACATATTTTCCACCCTGCCATTAAGTGTGCAGAGCACACTTCATGAATAATAAAGAGATGTGTTTATGAGCGCTTACCATAAAGATTGATGTAACGAATGCAGCTCTCCACCACAAGAGGAATGGGCTGTCCTGAATCCTAAAATAACAAAAGACAGTTCAGACAATAAAAATGGGATTAACAAATGATATTATGTTTTCATTTAATATTAAATGAATGCACCAAAGTTTAACAACCCAGTCTCAAAACACTTTATTGTCTATGGTCAGGAGAAAAAACATGTCCCTTGTGGAGCAGTTCGGGTACCTCAGGATCTTGCTCATGAGTGATGACAAGCAAGAAGGTAAGATTGATGAATTAATTGGTTCATACCAGTGTACTGTTCTGTGGTGGAACCAGTGCCTAGTACTCAGACAAAGCTCTCTGATTACTGCTCTACGTTCCTATCCTCAACTATGGATATTAGCTCTGATCTAAACAATAATGATCTAAACAATAAGGTGTCAGAACAATAAGGTATGCAGAACTGCAGGACAGGTTTAGAAGTTTATCAAACTGGAGCTAACTTTAGCTCCCAATAAACCTGAATGGTTGTTTGGAATAGCAGCTGATAGGTCCTATACACTAGAAGAATCCTTACCTGACTGGCACTGTCATAAAGGTGGCTGAAAAGATTATATAAAGGAGCTGGAACCGGCATATGTGGTCACACATTTTGGACACTGGTATGCTAGTTAACCAGTTTTATTAGCAAGAACATTAGAGTTCAGAAGCTAAACAATCACCAGAATACAGAATAGTCTTTGCTTAACCAGCATCCAAAATAAAACATATGCAGGACATTTGCTGTTATGTTAGGACATTTTAGCAGGGTTAAATGCCTAGATAAATCAGAATAATCAAACTTGAGGTAATGTTTAGTCACAAGCGATGAAACCACTGAAAGTGAACCACTATTTTCAGATTATTACTGCCACCCAATCCCAGTCCCAGTTTTAAATTGCTTTGAGATTTCATACATTTGAAATCATACATTTAAATCAATTATTGATTAAGCCTAACTGTTATCATACATCTACTTCTATATTAACATTCATCTTGTCAAATCTCTTTCAAAGTACATTTCATGTGCTATAAAACAAGTTGAAATACTCTGTAGAGTTCTTTTAATAATTGAACAACTGTGCATGAACATAAGAAGATGACAGCTCTGTCAATGTGTTATTCAGGGGCATTCAAATACTAAGCTAAAAAACACAAAATTTGATCTCAAACACCTAAGGCATGCATTAACAAAGACATTTTATGAAAGATTGGCACATTAGGCACATCAGTAGTAACAACATGAAGTTTCCAATCGGAGTGCAGTAAAATGGACTTTCAAATTTACCGAAGCCACTTCTAATAAGAGAAGTGAGGTTCTCTATTTGATAATAAGTGCTAAAAAAGAAGGCAAATTGACAATACCAGTTCTGTGCTAATGTACCTGGTGGCGAATACGGGCATTCCGTCTTCCCCTAGTACAGAAAGCAGCAGCAAGAGGAGCAGAGGGGTGAGAGAAGCAAGAGAATCACAGTTAGGAAGGAACGACAGAATCGCAATGGCGACGACGCTGTCGTTTCTGAGACTCTTGAGTCAGAGTCGGTGCTGGAACAGCTTGCGATGCAGTACAGGGTGGCACAGTAAAGCCTAGCTAACAAAGCAGCAGAGCTCGACATATTTTTCTGATAAGAACTGGAGTGAATAGCCACCCGTATAATCTGCATCATCACTGCTCGGAGAGGAAGGGCGTGTGAGTTATAGGAGGGCACAGAGGGAGGGAGCGAGCAAGTGCTAAGAAAGGAAAGACAGCTTGCGTGCCACGGTCATCACTCTATTCCAGAAAAGGGCACCATATTTGACAGCATGGTACCTTAATGAAGGTCTCCATGTTTCCATTAAACAGCTTATGATTATAGACTGAGCGAGGCCTGGGCTTCCGGAGCTTCAGTGGTTTTGGGGGTAGGGTGGGAGGTCTGAGGGGTGGAGACAGCAATGAGGAACAAACAAAAACACACACACACACACACATAATACTTAATTTGGTTACATGTTATAGCATAGTAGTCCAGATTTTTACACGACATAGAAAAAGTCTCTAGCAATAATTAATTAAATGCTTAAATAAATAAATAATGCCTTAATATATGTTTTTGAATGATGTAATTTATAAACTTTAAGGCCGTTTTGCTGCTACTTAAGATAAGTACAGAAATACAAGCTGAGCTCTGAAAAGTTGTGACTGCCCACAAATTCCATACATCATATGAAATGGGATTTCAGATCAGCTGCTGTCAGTATTTACTTCTGGTGCCAATATTCAATTACGGTCATTACGCATACTTTTGCACTGGCATTGACAGTGTACAGTACTGTGCAAATGTCCCAGGTCACCATTTTAATATTTAAAAAATGCCATTGTTTTAGCAATGCTATAATGACCATATATAATTACACTGCTCACAAAATTAGGGGAGATTTCAAAATGAATATGAAAAGAACTGCACTCTCGTCCAGTTTGACAAACTTCTGTCCATCCCATTAATACCCACTTGCTACTCAATAAGAATAATTGAGTTGGCATCTCATTTGTGCAATAGAACAACTTTCTTTGATGTATTTATTTGCTTTTCTGATGATCACATTTTAAAATATGCCCTAATTTTTGTGAGCAGTGTATTTTCCATTTTCTTCATTAGAATAAACCCAGAATACACAGGACATTTGTACAAAAGTATAAAAACTAAATTAAAACTAAACCA
The DNA here is from genome assembly GCA_033117975.1 of Parotocinclus spilosoma. NCBI lineage: Eukaryota > Metazoa > Chordata > Actinopteri > Siluriformes > Loricariidae > Parotocinclus > Parotocinclus spilosoma. The sequence goes on along the minus strand of JAVSBV010000010.1, from coordinate 4,125,321 downwards.
AAGAACACGGTGAACATGCAAAGTTATGAAACAGCTCACAAAGGTTGGAATAAAGATATGGAAAAATATGAAGTGACATATGAAACTAGTGAAATTTCACTATTTTGTGGTCCAGTTGTCAACAATGTTACATATTGTAATTATTCAGTTGCTAAAAATATAATGGTAACCTAAGATCTTTTGCACAGTACTGTACCTTGGTACAGTACACACCCACTAGTGATGCATGAGTTCCACTGTCTTACTCTGATATAAAATTAAACAATTACTGGTCTAAATCTGATCCAAGGGCTAAGCAAATTTAATATAATATTTCATGATGCAACAAAAGCCTACAAATGATTTATTGTACATCCTATTTTTGTGTTTTTCCTGGCCACAACCTATCTCTATCTGCTCCATAGTCCAACAATCAAGTACTTTACACATCTCAGTTCGCATCACTCACGGTGAGCTTAGGCTTGTATGTATGTGGGGCACTGATAAGAAAAGTGCTTGTGCTTCCGTTGGTTCCAGAGTTTGAAACTGTGTGCTGTGTTACAATAGAAACCCAATAATTTTACATTCTATTCAATTCAGCACAAAGTAACCTACAATTTCATAGCTGCACTTCAACCACTCCTAGATGTTTTAACTTTAGAAAAACACCACTTACAGGTAACTACGGCGGTCATGAAAGGCCAAAACAGACTGTGGAAAAGACATGTAAAACTGAGCTTAAAAGTATGACACATTCACCTGTCAGTGTTTGTTTGTTAATGGATACAGAATAACTGTATTACTAAATATATATACCTGTCAGGAATTGGTGTGTCAATCAAAACTTTTACAAAAATGTAGGGGATATATTCAAAATGAACACAAACAGAATCCCACAAGAACTACTGGACAATCTGATCCTGTCCATTCCCCATTCCGGTCAATGTGTTTTGGCAGTCTTGGGTGACCACACCCCCCCTAATTTATCCACAAAGCAGCGCTGACCTTAAATTTTAAACTAATGTCACACTTTCTGTGTGAGTTAACAAAATAAGTGGAAGGTGTCCACCATTTCAGCCATGGCTAACTCAAATTGGTTTCAAGGGAAAGCACACAGATGGCGGTAGGAACCTTCTGACTTATGAATGCTCACCTCCCCAACACAGAGGACTGTCAACACTCTTTAATCCCTGCTTGGCAGGAGTAGGGAACTTGCCAGTAGCAGCTTGAGAAGAAGTCCTCTTTGACCGTTCAGTCAGGGTGGCAAGAATTTAACACTTCTCTGACTTTACTTCTTTGTCACTGACTTTGTTAGGGTTGTTTTTTAGGTGTAACTGGATGCAAATTAAATACACATCATCTATACACACTGCATCCTAAAAACTACTGCACTGTTATAATTTATATTCCCCTCTAAACCAAAATACTCCTTTCTCTAAAATAATTGACCAAATATGTATTACCTATTTAAGACAACCTGACATGCTTTACTATCTTGAGGACATTTAAAGATGAACAGACACACAGAGATACAGTGCGCAGTAATTGTTGTGTTGTCTATTTTTGCCACACCCACCTAGCCTTGTGATTTGAAAAACGGAGACCAATAAGTGGCTCTCTTTACTAAACAAGGTCAAAAATTACCATGGAAGCAACAACAGCAGAAAAACAGTTCATTAGGAGCTTTACGGATTGAACATCCATTGTTGAACAGCTAACCTCTCCATGAATAATGCCAAATTTCACACAGAGAGGTGTAACCGGACAATGGGAGTGGAAATGTGTTTTCTGGAGTAATGTATCACGTTTCACAATGTCCCAGATCAATTTGAATTTAAGACAAATGAGGTGAACACATCAATTGTAAAGTGTGATTGAGGAGGATTTATGTTCTGATGCTGTTTTTTTATGGTCTAGGTACTAAAGTTTCAGCAAAATCTCATGGCAAACAATATGTTGTCTGTGCAGGCAAATTACCAACATCAAATCAGAAAAGGTTGGTTTTTATTTCATTGCAGACAGTATGAATCTGAGCTATTTGATGTTTTGTCTGGTCAACTTTGTTTTACTTGCTAATAAATGTCCAAGACTGCATCTCAGGCCTGCAACACATTCCAGAAAAGATGGGCCGGGGGAAATTTAGAGCTAGTAATGAATTTAAAATGAAATGAAATTTAAAAACGAAATAATTAAGATATTTCAAACAGGTGATGCCAGGAAATTATAGAAATATTTAAAAACAATGTTTCTCAAAGAATCACTGAAATGGATTTGCATATTCTCCATTCTCTAAAGTGCATAATGTCATTAAACGATACAAGGAATCAGGGAAAATTTTAGTGCTTAAAAGTGATGTGAGTAAGCTTCAACTGCATCAAGAACTGCCGTTCATAAATAGCTAATAGAACCCACATGGGCAAAGGATTAATTTCGCAAAACCTTTGTCAAGCACTACAATACGGAGTTACATTAACAAATGCCACTTAAAACATTGTCAAAAGCATGTCAAAAAGCAGGTTGACTTCTCTGGGCTCTGAGGCATCTAGGATGGAAGCACAACCCAGTAAAAACATTTATTGTGGTTAGACTAATCAATGTTGTTAAAAAATAAGGTTTTTCTATGCATTTTCCATACTTTTCCAACTTGATCAGATTTGAAGTTGTATGTAAAAAAAAATGCTCCCAAACTGACAGTCTGATAAACCCATCAGAAGTTGAATGTATATATCATAACGTAGTCTACCAAAACATGTTTAAAATACGTACATTAACCTAAAGTTCATTATTACAGCACAATTATGTAATTCACCGAACAATGTATTGAAAGCAAAAAAATAAAATAAATAGTGTAGCCCATTGCTGGACTCAATATAATATTGTAAAGCTGCTTTGAGACAATGCACCATTGTAAAAAGAACTATATAAATAAATTTTGTTTTTGACTTTGACTCAGGGTGCAGAATTGAATAATTTTAATCATCACGATTTTTATCATTTCACTTCTGTGCTTTCAGTGAATAGTTTAATGCTGTTTTTTTCAAATCTGCACGACATCACAGAGAATGTTCATTTTAATAATGGTCTTACCTTGTGGTTCCACATTCAGCCCTTTCACCTGCAAAAGAAAAAGGGAGAAGCTCAAACTCGATAAGAAATAATAAGAAGGACCTTATGATCTCAGACGTACAACTTTGATCGAGTGGATGCAGGGCTATAGTTAAAATCACCCAGGCTATTCAGAGAATGATGAATGGATGAATAGAAATTCTGAGATTCAGCAGCTCAAAGCAGCTCAGTGGTCGGTGCGGATCCCCATGGAGAGCTAGATGGCTTGGGGGGTATAGAAAGGGGAAAGTGTGTGTTGTACAGTCATTTAACTGACTGATGCATGTAAACACTCAGTAAGCTTTTTGGCTGAAATAGCAATGTAGATAAAGGTTTTTCATAACAAGTATGGCAACAAACACAGTCATACAGAAATAGACAGACTCACAGAAAAAAATTTCACAACCTCCAGCGAACTATAACTATGCAAGAAAAATCAATATTTGTTCAAACCTCATGAAAAATATCACAGTACAAATGTTCATTGTTTTAAATGGCAGCAAATAACTAGAGCTGTCGAAAAGCACATTGTTTATTCTAGAAACCTTTTATATCGTTTGAATGCATGGTCACTCAACTTAATATAGAATAAGAATATAGAAGGAAAATGTTTTACAAATTAATAGATATTTAATTTGTACTCAAAGATCCAAGAGGTACATGATAAAGTATTCTAATGTGTATTTAATACTAATAAAGCAATCAGATATAAAACTTATTTATTTAACTACACTAATAATAACTATTCTGCATACAATAACATTATCTATCTTAATGGTCCCATGACAGGCTGCTTTTTCATGCTTTTATATAGGCCTTAGTGTTCCCTTAACACTGTATCTGAAGTCTCTTTCCCGAAATTCAGCCTTGGTGCAAAATTATAACCACTTTGAGACAACAATGAGATTTAAATGATAATGAGGAGGAGAGAGAGGGGGCGAGATGGAGGGTAGGGGAGTGGCCTTAAAATGCACTAATGTTTACCGTTGTTGTATCACGATGGCTAATAGACACACGGTTGTTTGAGCCAGAATCTAATCCAGATGAACAAGCACCTGAAGAAGTTGAAACTCAGTGGCTACAGCAGGACATTTCCGAATGGTTGATTTAAAATGGTGTCTGGATACGGTACTTAAGTCGGTTTGTTTATGTATGCCGTTACAGTTATCATGTAGCTAACGCTAGCCTATGTTGTTGACGCTTCATGTTGCTCTGATTTCTATTGTTTTAGAGCTGTATTAGCATTTGTATCAGTTGACTCACTAATGTTGCTCATAAAAACAGTGGCCCAGCTTTTCAACTAAAGAGTGGGTGTGGAGGGGGGTTGACCCGTGAGGGGTGATGCCCCTTAATGTGAAGTAACACTGAGGAAGATATTGAAATGGTTCATAGAATCATATGATTCCTGACACCAAACACTTTTAATTGACTGACAGACAACAGAAGGATGTTTTTCTGTGCTTTTTTGGGGAGAAGTAGTCCACCAGTCCAAGTGGAAATACAAAAGGAAGCAAAAAGTGAGTTTTGCATGTCATGTCCCCTTTAACTAAACAATTGTCTAGTGCATTTAAGTCCAATATTACATTAGGGCTTTAAAAAATTCTGAAATGCAAATAAACAACATATTCTAAACTGCAAAAACTAACGAACAAACAAACAAAAAAAACCACTGCAAATTACTTAAACAATGTATAAATAAAGGTATATAAAATGCATATTGAAAGGCTGGATGATGAAGATATGGTTTTGAAGTGTAGATACATTCTGCCGTCTTCTTTGGTCTATCTACCATTCTTGCCTCTCACTATCTCTTTCTTCATTTAGCAATCAATGTAATCAAATCATGTCTTCTTCATGTCACCTGCCCACGACTTAAGCAGAGAGTGATAATAGCCCTGCATGCTCTCGCACACACTCTCTCAGATTAAGATAATAATGCACTACACTTATGTCTGTGTGAGCTTCCATGCACTATGTATGTTACATGATATGCAGAAAAAGAGAGAGATGTGCCCCGCACTCTCTTAAGGGTACGTTTTTGTGATTCTTTTCTGTGGAAAATAGCTATGGTTTGGACAAAAAGTCGCTAGATTTGCCACTACTTGTTTGTTTTTTTTAACTTAACTATCTGGGTCTGAAAAATCAATAATCAACTGAATCAGGTGACAAAGTCACTAACTTGGCAGCATGGTAGCAACTGTCTGTGATGGGGTGGAAGGGTTATCCAGCCCAAACATTCACATGAAAACAACTCTGGTCCCTTTTTAAGATTAAACCTCCATGCAATGCTTTAAGGCTAAAATAAACTTGAGAAAGTTAGAACACTTTTATACCCATTAATTCAACCTTCATGAAGCGGACTGTCTTGTGCATGCTACTGTAGTGATTCTGAGGTGGGAAAAAGCTTTTTATGCTGGCATATGAGAAGAATATTTGTTGCAGAATCAGAACGTCACTTCATTTTTTAGGCTGATGATGCATTTCCAAGTCGACTTTATATTTCTCACTTCATTCAATCAAATGTTTGTAAACATTAATCTTACACCAGGTGCACTACATCAAGCGTGATGACATCACTACAGCAGATTGGCCATAGTAATTGGGTTCTCTGATAGACAAATTAGGTGATTAATTACAAAGAGGGGTACTACCTGCAGTCACCATATGCAATACAGATACACAAATGCCATTTCTCTCTCTCTCTCTCTGTCACACACACACACACACACACACACACACACACACACACGCCAAAACTAAATCCATGCAGCTAGCCCTCCCTATCTCATCTGGCTCAGTTGATGAGCTCCAATGTAATTGAGTGCTAGGACAGCTGGGTAGCAGGGGCTACATTTGTCCAGAAACATCCATGTGCATAACCGGCCTCAGCTGGGCTCTGCCCCACTATGTTCCCATTAAATTAAGACCCAGTGCACAGGCAGCTGCCCAAATGCTGCTGCTGATTGCTTGGGCACAAGGTGCTTACAACAAAGGTGCAAATAAAGTCATCGTAAGCTAGATAAGCAGAACGAGATCTGCTACTCCACTGTAACACAAGAAGCCACCACAAACACTAGGGGTAAACCGATGTGAATGCTGCCATCCTGGCTCTCTAGCTGAAGACGCCATAAACTAACATTGAGAACATTGAGATCTCAGTTTTTCTTGCCTCAGTCTATACGTGTGTTCACTAAGGCTGTCATTATAGAAGCTCAGTGCTTCCATGAAGTGCACACATCTCCAGCCTTAGGTTCCACGATCAAATCCCACTTAAGTTATGCAGCACAATAACACACACAAGCACACTCTCCCCCCAAAATACAGCTATGCATCTTATATTGATTCTGTAAAACAGGACGTTGACCAAAACGGACAATGACCACGTTTTTAATGCTGCTGTTATTTTAAAATAAAGGTCATACTTACAAGAAAACTATGTAAATGATCAGAGATGCACTAAAAACACACAGTGGAACGCCACTATCTAGACAGCATCCATAACATCACTGTATTTCTTATTTAAGGAAATAAAAAAAAAAAAGTATGGTATGTTGGACTGGATACTTTTGTTTGATGGAATATATTGTTTCGTCTGGCTGATATTCCGTTATTTGGAATACTGTCTATCAGACTTAAACGTTAGAATGTGAACAAGTTTATATAGTTATGCGTTAGAAATAATATACAGGCAGTGGGGGACAAAAAAAAAAAAATTCAGCCAAGTGTGGACTTAGAAAAAAAAAAAATTCAGCC
>JAVSBV010000010.1:4102491-4117567 GCA_033117975.1 Parotocinclus spilosoma | reverse complement strand
GAATACTGTCTATCAGACTTAAACGTTAGAATGTGAACAAGTTTATATAGTTATGCGTTAGAAATAGTATACAGGCAGTGGGGGACAAAAAAGAAGTACTATTTACAATAGGACAGGTACATTCAGTTACAAACATCATTCACAGCCTGTACAAATAAGTAGTGGAAAGTTCACACATACGCGCACAAACACACCCACAAATAATTTGCACAAAACAATTCTCTAAACACATCAACTGAGTTTGAACAGTCTGTGGTCCAAACATGAGTTAACAAGCATTTGAGCACACAAAAACCCATTTAAGTTAAACAACAGCATTCACATATGATGGACATCTGCTATCCTGCCTCTGCGTGTTTGCACTGAATGGCTGTTGAGGAGACCAGCTTTTTATAACCGCAACGTCCAGAGTTAAAATATTTTAGATTTTTTTTCCTATTATAATGCTGTTTAAATTTTGGTGGTGACAATTTTCACTTAGTGCAACACCGGGCTTGTTACGCAAGCACTCACCTTCCCCAAGCGTCTGTTTCAGCAGGTCGTGCTTGGCCTGCAGTTTAATGATGAGGTTGCTGCCATTCAGGTACTCCTTAAATTTCTGCAGACACAGATATAGACATCAGGACGCTAATGATATTAACCAAATCTGACACAGACAAATGACAGGTTTGCTAACAAGGGGAGATGAGGAACAAATGTTGTGTTTTTGGCACGGCATTTACTGAGTCCAAAATGAGTTTAATTTCCGTTTCATTGGTATCTCATGGTGCCTAGTGGCAAGGATTTTATGATTTCATATGTGATAGATACTTTCAATTTCAGTATAAGGGTTTGAGACACTGTTGTGATTAGATGACAGAATGTATAAACCATACAGTATACTACAAAAACGACAATACTTTCAAGACCAATACCATTTGCATTACAAATATCACCCAGCCCCCAAATTAGTACTGCTAATGCAGTCTTGCAGAGCATAAATTGTGAGTTTGATCTGCTTTGGTACAGCAAGTGTTTAACTCACTGTGAAGTAGAACAGCTCAGTCTCCTGTTGGTTGGAACGTCTCTTGGCAATGTTCAGTTTGCTCATGTAGCCCTCAGAAGCCACTGATTTAATGGATTCCGTGGACCGGCTGTGCTGGAAGGCATCAGACACGTCAAAATCCTCTACAGTCAGCATGTCCTGCAGCGTCTGCATGGTGGCATCCAGAGTCTTACGCACCTGGTTAAAAATAGCCTTCATTCAATGTGGTTTTGCTCCTTTACAGAAATCCTGCATAATACCCCTGTCAAAACTGTGCTAAACATGGAATTTACAGAAAGTTTAAATAAATAAAAGGTAAACACCGCTTACAAAATTTAGGAAAAGTTTCACAATAAATATGAAGAGGATTCCACAATATCTGATGGACAGTCTGATCCTGTCCATGCCCTATCATTGTCAGTGTGTTTTGGCAGTCTTGGATGACCAAACACCCTACAGAACAGACAATGTGGCACTGTCGTCTAGTTTGACATGCTCCTGTTTACCACATGAATATGTTACTTGCTACTCAATCAATCTCATTTGCTTAATCAATCAACTTTCTTCAGCTTTTTCTTACATTATATTATATTATATACATTATATAATATAATATATATTATAATATATATACACAATATACATATATACAATATACATTATATTTGATTATGCTAAATTTCACAATATTAAAAATAACATTGTAAGATATTAGTAAATGCTTGGGTTTCTCTGTTTCCAAGTGCATCCATAATGATAGGGTTATGGTCTCACAGCATTAGCGCATGTTTTGGTTCATTGTCCTTTTGGAGTAGGAATCCTGCTTCACTCTATTTTATTTGAATTTCTCTTTCCAAAATGGAGCTGTCCACCCAGCTTTTGACTACAATAAGACAGTTCCAACTCCCCATGACCCTAAGCCCATCTCTATTCCTAGCTCTTGAAGATGTAATTCCAATTGACCCGGAGGTCAAGCATCAATCATTTAAACAGGTGAAAATGAGCACCGTCTGTCTGCATCACAGACGATATGTAGAACTGCCCCAGGACTTCATTGTGCAGCTTGTAGATTAATGTGCCATATTACCTCCATGGCACAATTCATCCATTATGGCCTGATTATGGGACATGGCATGATAAGGGCTGGAAGGAGTCATCAATATACACAAGGCAGGGTTTTTTGTAGTTGATTAGCAGCTGTGTACACCTAGCAGAAAATCACTGTATGATACCATCTTCTAGCCATCCACTAAAAAGCACCTTCAAAAGCAGATATGAAACAGAAGCAAATCTTTCACTCTAAGGAGAAAACAATAAAAGAAATAGCATAAGGAGAAACACATACACTGCTTTATCCTAGGAGAAGGTTAACTGAATCTTGATAATACAATTAAAGTGGTTGCCACGCAGACATGTCCAACACTTGAGTGCATTAGAAGCAGTAATGACTAAAACACTTTCTTGGTAATGGTATAGGCTGTCTAAAGAGCAAATTCCCTCCTGAAGAACATACTAAGAGTACATACTAAGAACAGTTTAATTAGATAAGCTGTAAGTAGATCAGCTTTACAGGGGGAGCTTTAAAATGATAGTGGACAGTCTGAGCAGCTGAAATGGGTTTGGGAATGTATTTAACAACATACCAGTGTTTAATTTCTAGTCGTAACAGGATCGAGGTTAATATGATACCAGTCAAGCACATCCAGATTGGGATTATTTAGAGCAACCAATTAACTGAGCATGCCTTTGCAATGTAACTGGAAAACTACAGTACCCAGAAAAAAACCCTTGCTCACATGTGAAGGACATGCAAACTCAACCTTGGCAGAGTATGAGGACAAGATCAAACCAGGGATTTCTGCAGCGGCTCACCACTTGCACCACCATGGCACCCACACAAATGAAAAGCTAGATAAGGCAGCATCAAAGGAAAATATACATATACATTCTGTTTTCCCATTACTTTGACCGTACAACAATATAAGAATCAAAGCGTTGGGATATATTTTGATGATATTGTAGGGTTGCAACGGTATGAGACTTGTACAGTATAACAGTCAAAGCAAATAACATGGTATAGGGTATTCCACAATTATAAATATATTAAACAAATAACACATTATTTTGCATGCTAGCACCAGATGTGGAGGAAGTGTAGAACCTTTACATTAGAAAACTATAAGGGGTACTAGGTGTAACGACATTCTCTGCGCACGATTCAACTCACAATGCTAAGTTCGCAATTTTTTTTTATTTTACTCTCAATTATAGGTATTGCTTTTTATTTCGGAAATGTAAACAAGTGCACAACAATGCACATTTATTTGATAAAACCTAATCCAGATGCTGACTGTGGTCTGTAAAATCATAATACATGGACTTCTGTTGGTATGGCTTACAAAATGACCCTCACCTCCTCATTCTCGATTTTCAGTGTGGCGAGGCGCGACTGCAACTGATGGTAGCGCATCAGGAGCTCTGTCTGAACCGGCTGCTGCGCACTCACCTGGCACACCTGAAACACACGAATATACCCAAAATGTGTCAGCTTCTGACATCCAGCTTTAGTGTATAGGCATTACAAATATTTACGGACAGTAGTAAATCTGTAACTGGCCTTGCACTCTGTGTAGAAGGAATGGTATTTCTGTCTCTCTAACTGGCCAGATCAACACTATCCGAATCTAGGCATGTATGGTACATTTACCAATCCCTTTATTAAGTAAATATTTACATTTAAACATTTACATTATTTAGCAGACGCTCTTATCCAGAGCGACTTACAACTGATATAGTCTTACCATTCAAGCAATGGTGGGTTAAGGGCCTTGCTTAGGACCCAACTGTGACAGCTTAGCAGAGGGATTAGAACCCAGTACCTTCAGGTCCAGTGTCCATTGCCTTAACCACTAGGCTACCACAAACCTACCTGTTTCTACACTTGTCAATTTTATCAGTTCCACTTACCATACAGAAAGTATAGAAAATAGTCTGTGTCGCTACATAATTTGTTAGTACCCTTTGCTCTTTTATTTAACGGTCCAAAGGACCAGCACAGATCAGGTTCTATTTGGGTGGTGGTTCCTATAGGTGTCCTGGCCATACAAGGGACTAAATGTATATACAGAAATAGATGGACTGCAGTCATTGTAGAACTACAAGGTGGTTCTATTATGGTAAGTGGAACTGATAAAATGGACAGATACAAACGGGTGTATCTAACAAAGTGATCAGTGTGTATATGTATAAAAGACATGCATGTAGACATGCACACATATAGGCATGGAATGTTCACAGACAAACAACAGTAAATGTGTTGCACTGTACATCTCAGAGATTCTGGGTTTGTTAACCTTCTGCCATACCCTCCTAAAACAAAGTCCAAGCAACTAAAATGGCTTGCCAAATTTTGTAAAGAACTTGGCTGGCTTGCACAGATCCTGACCTCTATCAGACACAGCTGACATGGCTCACTGCTGGACCTCACAGTCTTTTTCAAAATAGAATGGGTAGTGATTCTGACTCTCTAATATATAAGCAATATGGAATGTGGCAATAAGAGGACTATTTTAAGTCTGTTGACCTGATTGATTAAGATGTATGAACTGAAGATAAAAAAATGAATGACTTTCTTCATATATCTTATAGCGTTCCCTATTCCAGATATGAGGCTCGTGTGTGATAAAGAGACTGTTTCTACATAGGCACTAGAAACAACTAAAATAATAATAAAAATAAAACTGATTAAGCAATAGGAGTCATAATCATATGATCTTAAAGACAGTTAATTTATTGGTTTATTTAACTTTGCTTGCAGCACTGTGCCATGCAAGTAAAAGACAATTGCTGATTGTGCTTGTTTCACAGCTTAAGAAGCTTCATTCATTCATGTACATACTTGCTTAATGTTATTCCTGGTCAAAGGGTCTAAGCAGAGTCACAGGGCTGAGGCCTAGTGGGCAACACAGTGTGCCAGGAGGGAAATCAACCCTAGACAGGGCGGCGTTTTCTCGCAGCACATATGAATACACACAGTCAATCACTCACACTGGGACTTTTTAAAAAACATCAAAAAACCCAATACACGTCTTTGAAATGTGGGATGAGCACCTGGGCCAATAATCAAACCAAGGATATTTGTACATATGAGGTGACAGAGCTAAATGCTGCTTCACCATACACACCCCAGGAGTTTTATTAGAAGCAAAACTAATCATTTAAAGAACCAAATAAGGCAAATGCATTCCTGAACATCTTTGCAAATGTGAGGTCTTTTATCTACACTGTGGCAGTCAATATTTTTTGTCGGTTGTTTTACAGTTTAAACTCCTGATATGGTTGATAGAATTCTGTGTGCATTCATCTTTGCTCTAAAGTCATGTGGATCCAATAACTGTGTTTTCTCTTCCCCTGGCTTTCTAATATTAACTCTGCTCCAAACTCATAATCCGACTCTCTGCTGGCCAATAAACAGTACCAGATAACAGAAAACCTTTTGTTACTGTCATCTAAATGAATAAAAAACATCAGCTTTTGTACACAAATCCCTTATGATACTAGTTTCATGACAGTGCTTCAAGTATGCAGATCTATATATACTGCTTAAAAAATGAGGGGATATTTCAAAATGAAATCTATCGCCCATCTGATTGTCTGAGATCTATTCCAATAAGAAATAAAAATGTCTTTTAACGTTGGCTGTTGCAGAACATGTATTTTAATGCCATAAATGTGTCATACTGTCATTTTAATGCAATCTACTTTCATGAATGTTAATTTACTAGTGCAGCACTAAAATTTCCTACTTAAAGGTTTAAAATGCTTTAGAGTGAAATTGCATTTCCAGTTCTTGAAAGAAGTGTTCCAAAATAGACCCATTTCCTCTTGGTTGGGTGCAGCCAGCAAGGTATGTTTATTTATGTTTCTATTTTACAGTGTGCATTTAACTTGAACTTTTATGTGTGCTTGTAACTGAAGAACCACGGTGTTGTGTATTTTCTTAAAGGGAGGGCTAGGTTTAGGCTTCAGAGTCTATCTCTGCTGGAGTTTCATGCTACACCTGGCATCAGTGCTTTTCATCATTGATTATTAATAGACTATGTGCTCCTAACCCATAAGTAACTACATTTTCTATTTTCTCTCCAAGCTGTTTTTCCAGTACCAGTTCTAGCACCACATACTTAGATGTTCCTCCACCTTAGCATCACTCTATTGGTCAGACAGAAACCAGTCTCACCATGCCCAGGCCACACCAGAGTGCAATAACTTCCTCTATCATTTAGTTATTAGGAGACAATGTGTCTCCAATAACTTATAGCTGAGGACTCAATATCTGAAATCAATTTTGTTATTTAATTAAAATTTTGTATTTTTATCTTAAATTGCTCAATTTGGGATTGGACTTTTAAGATAATATAATAGTGTAAAGCTGCTTTAAGACAATGCACTATATAAATACATTTGACTTGTCTTGACTAGATGGAAGCGCTCTACTTGTTTTGTCTCTGATGCATAAATAGACTATGTGGCCATGGTAACAACCTGTTTCACAGAACGTAATGCGGTCGTTAAATGTTGCACACATATATATGAAAGAAGGTCTATATGATCTATGTTACTCATAATGGCAATCAGATTGATAATAGTGCTTATACAGAACTGAACTCTGCTTAGTAGACAAGAAAAGTTAGAAAAGACACACAAGCATGTCATGGCAAACATTCTCACCTCATCTCCCATGTGAGGCAAATATTCGAAGCGCATGGGAGGGCAGAACACCTGGTTGTACATGTCCATAAGCTTGAGCTTGTCGCTGCGGGAGTCCAGGTTATCCACAGCGCTCTCAATCAGGTCCAGTCCTTCATGGCGAGATGTCTCGAGGTTGTACTCTGCTGAGAGATAGGTTCTAAGCGTACGTGCAAGGCTAGCATGGTAGCCGAGGTCACAGCACTGTAAAAGAATATTACACAAAGGAACATATTACTATATGACTACTGACAATGCACTACAGCATAAACTAGTTCATCTCTCTTCTCTATGGTAACAAGTTCTAAATATATCAACTTGATATATCTGCTTCATTAGCACACAGGCTGCAGATCATGTTGTGACATTTGATCAATTTGTAAGAAATGGCAGAAGAAGAAGTCGTACATCCAATTAAAATCTCTTATATACTTGTTATAAACCTGAATGACAAGTAATCTTAACTGTACTTACTTTACCTCACCTATTAAAACTGCAAAATTAATGACAACTAGTCAGATAAAAGACAAGTACAAAGAAACACAAGAAACAGAATTAAAAACAACAGCTCTAAACCTGCTGCAAAATGAGGCCTTTTAGAAAATTAGAAGAACAAGCACAGTGGAAATCTAGCCTAATTATTTTCAGAGTTGGAAAAAATAGCATAAACTGGCCTAATTTGCATGAACACAGTGTGGATTTTAAAATATGCAACAGGAGACAAACACTTGAATCATTACATGGTTAATAAAAGAAGAGGAGTCGGGTAGTTTTCCACTGGGCCATATATCCATCCATTAGGGGTAATCATTTGTCTATGTAAGCCAGGGCCTTTGTTCATTTGAATAACCAGATTCATTGAATAAACGTCCAATTTATACTCAGGAATTGTAATAAAATGCATGCTGCATCAGACCAGGTATGATAGACAAAATCCATAATGTAAATACAGGAAATGCATAATACAAGGAATTTCATAATGCTCACAAGCAAAAGTTGTAATTAGCTGCATTGCAGTGCTTCACAGTATACCAGTACTAGAAAAGTATTGCAACACCATGCATTAAAAACGTTGAGACACCTCATTTTATTATTACCAGTGTTTTAAGAATGACAGCGTTTTAAACAAGAGATGAATTTATTTCTGTAAGTTCATCAATGTGCCACAGGGGGTGGGGGGGGATTCATTCACACTTTGTCAAACATCTCTATATATGTTCATATTGGTTCAAATTAAGTTTACCAAACCATTACTTCCAAACTGCTAAAAATCAGGCATTTACAAAAATAAGTCGATCGCCAATACCGCATATAAATAGAATCACTTTTATATTTATTTCAACTCAGGAAACTCAGCAGTACTGGTAATGGTAATTATGGTATGTAATTTTTTGTCAATAATTATTTCAATTGCTACAAAATGGGCACATTAGAAACTAATCAACTAGTTTTGCCAGTATAGGTATCGAGATATTTTAGGCAGGTATTGTATTAAAGTCATAATTTTGGTATTGTGACAACACTAGTAAGTGCAAGTATATGCAAGGGTATACAACGGTGGCCCTGTACACCAACAAACCATGATCAACAACAAAAAAGAACACTAAAGAAAGGAGGGTGGGTGGCACAGGGAAGACCAGCAGCTATGGCCAGTAAGAGGGTGGTAGGCTGGGAAGATTTGATTATACCTGTCTTAATATTGTAAATTTGTAATGTATTATTTTTTTATTTGATTATTTATATTCTGTGTATTAAAGCACATTATTTAACTCTTTATTATCACGTTATTTAATTTTATCATCACATTATTTACTTCCTTAATATAACTTTACTTCTAACATATATCATCTAGGTTGCCCATGGAAGGTACTTTTTTGAGCCTTGGTGCTCCCAAGGGCTTAGCCTTTTAACATCTAAAGAGTTTTCTTGAAACTGTCATCCTAGGCTTGCTCAGTTCATGCTTTGGACCTGGATAGTGTAAAGCTATTTGGAGATGATGCTTTGCTGGAAAAAACACTATATACTGTTCTTACTGTTGCTTCACAATTGTTCTAAATTTCACTGAATCTGCCATTACCACTGCTTCATTCTGGTGCCAAACATAATTCTTATCATCGCCGAAACTTCTCTTTACACTGTGCTCCACTTTGCTGTGTGTGTACACTCATCCCCTTCTGCTCACTGATTCCCTTGCTGTCTGCAAAAATCAACTCCTGTTCGTTGATTCAATCCGTTGTGTGCTGATTGTCTGCTGTTCTCTGATTCAACTTGCTGTATGCTGACTAAAGTACTGCTCTGCTGATTTCCCTCACTAAGTGCCAACCTATCTACTCAACTAGATTTGTGCCAACTTGTGTGAGCTTTGCTGATTCAACTTGCTGTGTGTCGACACCACTGCTGCACACTAAATCACCTGGCTGCGGTATTGTTTCATCTGCAGTTCATCGATTTAATATGCTAAACATACTGGACAGCCGTTCACACAACTCTCTTCTTTATCAGTTTGATAACAGTGTATGATATAGTTCCTTTAAATTATCCAATATTTCCTACTAATTCCAATAAATTCCCCTAATGTCCAAAAGCACCCAAAATTTTTATGGAAAGTTTACATTTTTTTATATTTTAAAAGTTCCCAAGAAAAGTTAATTGGTAATTAACTGGGAATTTATTTTAAATGTTACACCACTTTGCTACCCTATACCTTTTAAATGTGTCTTTACAAAATGATTTAATTTTTACCATTTTTAACATAAATGTTCCATTTCTTAGGCATATAAAATGAAACCAACAAAAGGTTGTCAGAAAAATGCACTATTTTACTAATCCTCCACAAGAGAAGGTAACAGACATGTGTTACACACTCTGCCTCCAGCAGTTTCAGTGTTAGGCACTTTACACAAGCAAAGCTAATGACTGAGAAGCAGTGTGCCCAATGGATGTAATCACTAACGCACACGTACACTTACACACACCTTTGCCTCACTATCCTGGTGAATATTTTCCATTGACATAATGACTACTGTATGTAGTTAATGGTACTAACCACAACCATAACCTCATTTGCGCAATAGAGATCTTTAGATTAATTTGGTGATTCAATGAAAGTTGCAGTATTTGTAAAATTAAAAAAAAATTAAAATTTGCACTTGAGGACCAGCATGTGACACACGCGCACACACGCACGCACACCGAGCATCGTCTTTCTATTTTCATAATAGTTACTGTAGCTAATTAATGCTACACCGACGCTCTAACCCCAAACACACACGCATGCACACCGAGCATCGTCTTTCTATTTTCATAATAGTTACTGTAGCTAATTAATGCTACATCGATGCTCTAACCCCAAACATACACACACACAGCGAGGAAGAAAGAGAAAGAGAGACAGACGCACCGATAAGCTGACACACAGATGCGCCTACAATGCTAGTCACAGACACATGAGAAATACATTCAACCATGATAACAAACCAGTAGCAAGTAAGCAGTCAATCACAAAGCTCTGTGAATAAAAGCCAATTACATAATGGTCACACTTCAGCATGGTGTCTAATAGAGCAGGATCAAGAGGAAGCCAGTGCAGCCTGCGTCCCATTTCCGTATTCCATAGGAATTATAAACTTGTCCCAATTAATTTGCTTTGCCGAAGAAATGTGTGCAACCAATAAACAGCTCCGGGTGTATGTGGTGCTACAATGCAGTTATATGCAATTATAGTCTATGTAAAGCAGACCTGACCCTTTATTAATCCCACTATGAATGACGATGAGACCAGGAGAGCGCCATAGTGTAGTACCCATTAACAATTGTTTTAGTAGAGCTAGGAGGCCCAAATCTGGAATACTACCTTCAAATCATACAAAAGACCCAACACCATGATGCATTTTAAATGTTGCTTTTTAGGGCCAATGTCTTACCTTCACAAAACACCATAGCCTACTATAAAGAACAACCCACATTTGACCAAATCTTTATTTCTTCAGATTTCAGATGTTAAGATCATACAGAGCGTGTTACTTTATTTAGAAAATAATAAGTTACTTCAACAAGGGGTTTACTAACCTTTGCCAATGTCTGATATTTTGTTTTGATCAAATTTACATATTAGTACTATTATACACATACTTTATTTATTTATTTTACCTACTGTTGATTAGCTATCACACCTCATGCACCATCATGTTCAAAAGCATAGTTGGAGAGAGAGTCTGAGAGTCTGAGCTTTGTGACGTTATTAACCTGCTGGAAGTAGCCATCAGGAGAGGGTATGACTTTGGTCATAATAAGATGGACACATTGTCAGCAACATTAATCAGGTTGGCTGTGGCATTTAAATGATGGTTAATTGGTATTAAGTACATTATTACATACATCCATCATGCTTTCACAAAATGTTTCCCATTTTCTATTGTCCAATTTTGATAAGTCTGTGTGAAATGCACCCAGTGTGCTCTTCTGTTGCTGTAGTCCATCTGCTTCAAGGTTCGACATGTTGTACGTTCAGAGATGCTCTTGGTTGTAACAAGTAGGCAGATGAATAATTGTTGACTTTCATTCTTTTCTGACCTCTGGCAAAATGACGTTTTGGTCAGAGAACTGCTGCTCACAGTAAATCTTCTCTTTTTCCGAGATGGCTGTGATGGCTGTGCATTAAAATTGTAGTAGATCAGAGGTTTCTAAAGTAATCAGATCAGCTCATCTACCACCAAAAACCACACCACTTTCAGAGTAACCAAAATTTCCTCCCTGATCCATTCTTATGAGTAGTGTTTGTGTATTCTACCTTTGATGAAGTAAGATTATGGTTGCTTATGGTTTTAGGGTTACCAGGGTCCCCGTAAAGCTGCCTTGAGACTCAGGTGTAAAAAGCACTATATAAATGCATGTACTTAAACTACTCAATATTGTCCCTAATACAACTAATGTATTTCACATGCTTTACAGTGTAGCTGCACAAGTTACAATACCATATATTTCCTCCCAAAAGATTTGCCTGTGGTAGGAAGCATAGTTAAATGGAAGCCTTACCCTAAATGTGCCACTTCCCTATTTCAACACTAGCATGCGCATGTTCCCCTGCCACCCCAGGAGATTAGTACGTTTAGCAGTGACAGACAGGAAGGTACTGCTGCACGCTGTCCATTTCTCTGGAGAAATGCATGAGCTAACATTTGTCTGTTCACACCCATTAATTCCAACATGTCAAAAAACACATATTTGGATCTTCTTTCTTGTCTGCTAACACATCACTGTATCACAGTTATTTCCTCATGGACTATGTTCAATTCTTATTTTATTTATTGACTGTGTATTGTCTGTGTATAGTGTATTGTCTCATAGACTATTATGATCATAGTTTTATAGTCTATTTTATCATACTGTTCATAATCTTCATTAAATTTCTGTTTGTTATAAGTCTATATAAGCTCACCAAACTAAAATTTACTGTACCTACAGCATGTAATACCTATACAAGAAGAAATATTAGCTGCAATCTGGCCCTGTCTGTCAATTAAAAATTTTCAGCCACAATTCTGCAGAGGATTTCCTGGGAGACTGGGAGACTTGTATGACCATATGCTTTGATAGACCTGCAAATTCAACTTCCTTTACACTATGGTCTCCAGCATGCCCAAATGCAATCACTTCTTTTTGCCAACCATAAACTCCTGTTTTGTTATACATTTTTGACACATCAAATAAGACATTCATTGCACTGTACCACCTCTTCTCAATCAATCAATCAATCGAGGACTGTGGTAGCCTAGCGGTTAAGGCACTGGACTCTAGACCTGATGGTCCTAGGTTCAAATCCCATCTCTGCCAAGCTGCCACAGTTGGGTCCTTAAGCAAGGCCCTTAACCTACAATTCCATGAATTGTAAGACTGGATGAGTTGTAAGTCGCTCTGGATAAGGGCGCCTGCTAAATGCCGTAAATATAAATGTAAATTAATCCTGCAGGCATTTGTTGCTCGATTGTCCTTGACTAACACCATCTGCAGCAGTCTGAAGTACTAGCACCTTAAACATGCAAGGTGAATAATTTGTTGCTCTGGGATCTTATTATTATACACTGCTCACAAAAATTAGGGGATAGTTCATTTGGGGTAGCTTCTTCAGTTACCTGTGACGAACAACAAAAGTTTTGAACTTTCTATGCTGATAAATTTTAACCAAAAGAGTCCTGATATCAGCAATTAATTTCCGAGACAATTCTGGTCTTCTTTGATATTCTACATGACCACCTTCCCATTGGAAAAAAAACTTGTCCTTGATCCAAAATGGCAGCTATCAAGATGGTAGCCATTTTCCAGACATATCCTAAAAGATAGGCCCCCGCATCCAATACTTGCTGGGGTATTCAAATATGCCATCTTCCCCTTTGTTTCTAAAATAAAAGGGTTTCCTGTGGCTTTTGACTCACACACACATTATGATGTTGGACATATGGTACACCCTGCAGATACAGGGAGAGTGCTGCTATTTATAAGGTCACTGATTATATAGTAAAATAAACATTGGCGGGTAGCTAATACATAAAATACCTCTATTTTAGATCTGCTGCCAGATTTATACAGCCAGAAAGAGCACCATAAACAAGTCAAAGATAATGAAGTCTATGTTAAACATTGAGATCAGCATTAGCAAGACCCAGCACCCACAATGCAATGGGAGACAGATGGAGCAGAGTCGCCTACAGATCAACTGTGTCAAACCAACAGTTATAAATCCCAGCCCACGCATGCGAGCACACGACTCATGTGGTAAACTTACGTCGATCATATCCGAGACGTCGTGGATGTAGTATTTTGCCACCACGGCATTGGTGGCTGCCAGGTTCAATAAATAGTCATTGCGTGCTTTTGTGCATTTCAGCTTGTTTTCCGAATACTTTGCTTGTCTCTAAGGAAGGAAAAGAAGAAAACAGAGAAGAAAACAGCTTTTAAAATATTCATTATATATGTGAACAGTAAAAATTGTAAAGTTTTTATTACCATCGCCTCTTTTAAAAGTACCGTGAACAGATTATCTAAAACCATTTTTTTTTAAGTTGGCATTATTATGGTTGGAATACTTTCCGGATGCACTGTATATTCATGAGTATGCTCTTTAAAAATGCAATGTCATCCTGCTAATCCTAATTAGCAGACCAGCTAGCTACCTGTTAATAATGCACAGATGTTCACATTAGTTTTTTAACAACAAAAGTATTGAAATTTCTGTATTGATAACAAAAGGTAAGAGATATTTCAAATCTGATTGTGACAATCAATTTCTGAGACAATTCTGGTCTCCTTTCATATGCTACTGCTTTCATATCTTCCTATTGGAAAAACTTGCCCTTGATCCAACATGGTGGCTTTCAAGATGGTGGCCATGTTCAGGACAAAGCCTAAAAAAAGGTCTCCGTCACCCATTACGTACTGGGATAATCAGGTAGGTCATTTTTCCTTTTGTTTCTAAAATAAAAGGGTGTCCTGTGTCTTATGACTCACCCTTTGTATACATGCATGTGGTCAGAAGACGAGAAGCTATGGAAGATTAGCTAAGCCTCAACTGCTAATTATTATGCAAATTGTAAATAAGTAAGTTAAGGATTAGCGTTTTAGCCTTGCTTGATTCTTAAAGCGCTTTGAGGAATTCATGAGGAGTCAGAAAGAGATCAGAGAGAGCAGGGAAAGAATAAAAAGAGTGAGAGAGCAGATTGAGAGAGAGAGAGAGAGAGAGAGAGAGAGAGAGAGAGAGAGAGAGAGAGAGAGAGAGAATATTCTGGGCTGGCATCCTTCGAATAGTAAATGGTACATTTCATTTAATGTGATTTTCATATTTACGCTATGGCACCTAATATTCAACTGTTTATTCCTTTTTAGCAGACTTTTAAAAAATATATATATTGTATAACACTTCTCAACAATACAATGCAACCACAAAGTACATTATGCAGGCTTGCTATTGTTAATTTGCACATATTAGACTTAACGCGCCCTATATTACAAACTTAAAAACAATTTATAACATAGAATAGAATCAAATATCTTTCTTGTCATTGCACGAATACAACAAGATTAAGTTTGCAGCTTTTTTACATCATAGCACTTGTGAAAACAGCAGATATCAGTCTTAGTATTTTTGCTATTGGTACAGAGCAGTTTAATTGTTAAACGGTCAGACACAGAAAGAAAACATTATTAAATATATATATACAGTCGATTCCGGTTAATAGGACCACCATTTAATATGACCAGCCGCTTATTCAGACCAAATCCTAAAGTACAGAAACAAATCCTATTACATACTGT
>JAVSBV010000010.1:4085830-4096624 GCA_033117975.1 Parotocinclus spilosoma | reverse complement strand
TTACAGTATTATGCTTCGCATGCTGAGTACCTATACATTGTGTTGTAGATCGTTTTGAAAAACTTGTTTGCAAATTTTTCAATGAACATAGTTCGCAACGGTAGTTCTTGTTTGTACGTTCGCTATACGTGTAAATTGTACAATAAAGGTTTAATAATCAGTTAATTAATAATAATAGGTTACATAGCACGTCCTGTCTTGTAACATAGGGCATGTTCGTTTAGTCGGACCAGCTGGTTATTAGGACCAAAACGATCGCATCCCGATGTGGTCTGATTAACTGTAATCGACTATATATATAATGTTTTACCATGTGCTAGTTTGCTGTTCTGAGGATCCCCGTGGCTTAAGGGAAGAAAATGTTGCCACTTCTGACAGTGACAACATGAAAGCCTTAATGCAGCTGTTAAATTCCCTGGAAATAATATGGCTATATATAGCCACAATAATAAATTTAAGCAATTACAGATTTCAGTTATGAGTTTTTAATAAAACATTTTATTTAATTATAGCTCTTAACAATAGTACAGCTACACTCAAGAGGAAGAACTATTATGCTCAAAGAAAAAAAGCGGAAGAGGAACCAGGGATGCAGAAAATCTGTCATTGTATGGCTGAGCCCAGACAACAGAATTAAGATCTTTGAAGACCTTGTTTAGGCAAATTTGAAGGCATGTAAATAGTATTGGGTAAAAGGATAGAGAGAGTTCAGTGACTCTGGATACATATACTGCTCACAAAATAGGGGATACCTCAAAATGAAATATCCCATAATTAAATATCCCCTAATTTTTTGTGAGCAGTGTATTCTGAAAGTTGTAAGATTAAGTTCTAGCTATGCCGAGTTGTCATTTTTGGTCCCTTGATCAAGACCCTCGTTCAGCTTACTGGAGTGTCACTTTGTATAAAGGCATATGATAAATATTGTAAGTATTAATAGCCATTTGGTGTAGCATGCCGTGAATCAGCCTTAATCTTGTGTCATTTGCAGCTTTTTGTCAGTGTTATTCTCGAACAGGGATATTCAAAACAAAGCCTAACTCTCAGTTTAGTGCATAAAGGCAACCTTGACCATTATGCTAGTCCATCACATGATTATGTACATGCATACATTCACTTTGCAATCTCCCACCCAGGAAGGCCTGTATGATCTGCCGTTTACAGCAGCTGGCTCTTACCACTGACCCTCCAGAGCTCAGCAACAAGCAGTATAAATACATACAAACCTCCTCTAAGTTCTAGTCTGCTGTCGCTTGATCAGCTCATTGTATTGTCATAACATTATTAAGCATTGTAGGACGTCATATCCCACTCTATTTTCATTTTAGACGGCTAACCTAAGGTTAAATCTGAATTTGCCACAGCCATAAAAAGCTGAATTGCTAACTACACAATAACTTGGGGGAACATTTCCAGTCTTCAATTCCCAGCTTAACTATGGTAGCTCTTGGATGAGATGGACTGTAGAAGCTTAGGTAGAACAGAGTTTGATTTTAATAATGGATTAAAACTGGATTTAATGTTTTAGTTTACAAAAAAATAGTACTGTAATGTTAAATCTAATGTAACATTACACTCGAGGAAAGCTTTGTAAATGTGTTTAAAACTTGCATTTAACCAAACACAAACATTTATTACCTGGCTCACAAACTGTCCTTATAAGTGGCCTTAGAAGATTCACTGTAGGATAATAACTTTATTAGATTTTCTGTTCTCTAAAAAGAATTTGCTGGGGTATTCCTTTCAGTGACCCCAGCTCAAGTGAATATGATTTTCTGTCCCTAGCTTAGTAGATGGAACTTACTCCTGTGGTGTAAAAATAGGACACACTAATCTACCTAAGGAGCTTTCCCAGCACTTCTCAAGTGTTTCAAGGAATCCACTCCTGCTTACAGTTGTCTGCACTTCATGGAAGCAGATACTAGAGTTCCAGGGATGGTTGATCTCTTTCCAAGTAGTTCCCTTAATGCATACAATCATGATCTGCGTATGTTGCCATGAGTAATGGTAGATTAAGCAGTGGGTTTGTCCATACTGTAATCTTTACCTGTTAATTTACCAATTTAACAGAATGTTGATTGCTGTCCTATTAGTGGAAGCTTGGAATAAGAACAATGTATGTGGCCGTCCCAGATCTTATCGCTTAAACCTACATGTATTGATTTTTCATTTCTAGTAACAGCACGTGTTGCTGCCAGTTATTCTGTTAAGCCTTTTTTCAGTATGTTCAAAATTATAATCAAAGAGCACCTGTTAGTGTGATAAAAATGCATCCTCTTCACTTTTATTATTCCTAAGCTCATTAGTTTGTTTTGTCTGCTTCTGTTTCAGTCGTGTGTATTTGGAGGTCGATCCACGCCATCCTCCGCTCATAAAGCATCTGGTAGAGGAAGACCTGCTAGGACTGCAGTATACAGGAGTGCACACTGATTTTAGTAACAGGTCAGAATGACTCAAAACATCATCAGTAAATGAGTTTGTCTTGACCTTTAGCTGCTGTGCTTAATATCAGGACAACGTCATATTGTGAAAAAATAAAGCACAATCCTATTTATCTACAGAAGACATACTGTATATAGAGTTGATTGTTGGCACTTGTATACACTGACACTTTATTAGGTACATCACACAGGATTAGTTTTTTTGTCCAGAAGTGACACTGGTGTTTTAAAAACTCCAGCAGCATTTTTGATCTGATCTGATCTGATTATATATGTAATTCCACTTTTTCTGGTTTTACAGACTGCGGTTCTGCATCTTACAGAAGACGGGGTGTAAGGATAAAAACATATCTCGTGGGCTGTGAGTTTAAAAGTAATATTTCAACACTCACCGGTCACTTCATTAGGTACACCTGCTTGTTAAAACAAATATCTTAACAGCCAGTCACATGACTCACAAGACGCAAGACGATCTGAAGTTCAAACCGAGCATCAGAATGGGACAGGTTTCTTGAACTTGACAGTGAGTTCTCTATGCTTAAACACAGACACCAGATCAACTTTGGGATGTGGTGGAACAGAAGATTTTCACCATGGATGTGCACCTGAGAAATGTTCAGCTACTGTGCGATACTCTGTCGGGTGTATCTTATTAGGTACACTTTGCTAGTATCATGCTGGACCGCCCTTTGCCTTCAGAACAGTCTTATTTGTGTATATATAGTCAGCATAAGAGAGACGTCTCATGAAAATAAGGCTCTCTGCTTTGAAGGATTCTGCCATTATTTTTATAACCTTTTTCCACACAGCACATTCTGAAATTCTTAGACAAGACAAAGGTATGATTTCTAACCTCACATGACTTACAATACATAGATAAACCTTTCAGATGACATAAGAAATACAAAGTAATTTTCTTCCTGCACTGTATAAAACATACAATATAGACAGAAACCCAGACCAACTGTTTTGCTTTTCTTAAGTTTTTGAAGAAATGCTGTAGTACCTTATAAGTACAGGAATGTAGGTTATAGGTTTATTGCAAACCAGTGTTAAACCTATAACGGTCTTTAATTTTCACACAGCACGATTCAACTCTATGCTAAGGACTAAGACATTCCTGTGTTAGCGTCACTACTGTGCTGATAATGGTCCAACACCCAAACAATGTTGTCAGAGATTTGAAATTGTCATTTGCCATGTGTCTTTTTATCCATTACTATACAGGGCGAAGGGTGGCTTACAAGTCCTGCATAGTAACAGATGGGCCCCAGTCAGAAACTGTACTTACCTACCTGAAGCTATAATTATTGGTATACTTAGCAAGGCAGGATCATATGTGACATGCTGCAATTATGAGAGAAATCTAAACTTTAAGCGACGTGAATTTTTTTTCATATAAAATTTGTGTCATGACATTGTTTTAAATATATTTACATATACAAATACATTTCTTTTTATGGTGGGCAATTAATAATGATGGTTCAAGCTAAATTTTAGTCTCAGAAATGGCTCTAAACTTTGATTTATTTCTCCTGATGATAAGAATGCGATAGCTCAGTGTGCAGCTATTCAAAGTTTATAAATGGTGTATGACAAACGAAGCCTTAACCCTACTGTAAGCCTGCATTGTTGTGTTGTTGTTCAGGGAATTTAAATGCCTTTACTGTGAGTTTTTCTTGCCTTCAGAAGTTTCAGATGACAGTACCAGCCTGAAATGCTTCCACCCAAAATTTGAGCATTTTCTAAATTTACAGGGGGGTCTAGGAATAGGATTTTAAAAATACACAAATTTTGGACAAAGCAAATTATGCATTAACTCTTTGGATTTCATAATGCAATAGTAATATATGATAATAATACATACAGAGTTATTGGGTACAGTAGTTTTTTTAAAATCATCTTTATTTATTATTAATTATAATAATAATAATAATAATAATGTATTATTATTACAATTATTATTACAATTATTTATACAACTTACTGGCCACAAAAAAGGAAAGTGTTAGGTTGCAAGGAAAAAAAATATGCAAATTCGTGAAGCTGCAGTTTCAGAAGCGCAAATTTTGGGGGTATTAATGTACGGTGAATGGTGGATGGTTGTTAACAAAGGAAGATATTGGATGTCACTAACCTCTACTCTGAGAACGTTTTATTACAGTTTTACTCATCTTTATTTAATAAAGATTCTCCTCAATTTTCTTGTCTTTGTCTATTTCCAGCTATATTAAGTTCTTTAGACTATTGAATTACCTCAAGCTACACTAAACCGACACTTTTTATTAAATGTCTTTGAAGGCATTACAAACAAAATTCTTAATGTTGCATACTATATCACAGCCCTTCTTGGTGCATGATGATTTACTTTTTATTTAAGTCAATACAATAATAGTTACTCAATTATTAGATAGTTTGGTATAAATTGATAGTTTTTACACTGCCCATGACAAACTGAGCTGTTTTGTCAAAATTGATTTACTCTGGTAACATTTAAAAGTTAATACAAAATGAATAGTAAAAATGTGACAGACAACCACATATATTTTTTCTTCTAAAGAAAACATACAAGTGTAGGATCATATCTTATTAGTAGTTTTTTTTAAGAATTGTCAACTCTAATCACACAGAAAAAATATTTATTAGTAGTTTTCTGAGTCCTGGGTTAGCTGCTGCATGTGTGGAGTTTGTATGTACTTGTCATGTCTGTCTAGGTTTTCTCTGGTTACTCAGAGACCCAAAGATGAGCATTGGATAAATTGTTGACTCTTCAGTGTCAGAGAACTTGGGAGCTTGTGTTTGTGTTAGTGTGCCTTCACATGTAACGGCCAGTTCAGGGTTGGTTTTCGCATCGCATCCCCCACACCTAGTGCAAACAGGTCAATTCCTAGTGCTATGAGAATCCATGTCACCTAAAATGAAGAACAATCTGGTGAATCATATGATGCTACAACAGTTATAAATAAAGTAAATAAGAGTTACAAATAAATAAATATAGTTAAATAATCGGAGAATATGTAACATTAATCAGGAAAAAGACAAACATGTACCCCTCCCATCCTGAACATTGATGAAGACCATCCAAGTAAATAAATGTTCACGACTACAATTAGCCTAGCGTGGTTGCCACGTGCGTGCATCTTGGCCATGTGCTTTCACTCTTAGGTACTCCAGGTTCCTCCCACATTCCATTCTGTGAATTGATCACTCTAAATTGCCACAGTCTGACTAGTATCACTGCCTGTGTCAATATGGGTTTACTCCAGGTGCTCCGGTTTCTTCCCACATAATGCATTGCTTTAGAATGTTAACTGGTCACTCTGAGTTGACCCATGACTGGTGTGTTGATATGACCTTGGGCCTGTCGTGAATATTTGCATTGATGCTGATGCAGCATTAAATAAAATTAATAAACAACATCAGCTACATGCCAAGTCTGCTAAATACAATGCTCACAAAAATAGGGAGTATTTCATTACGGGATTTTTCATTTTATAATATCGCTCCTTAATCCAGTTATTAAGAATGCAAACTATTTATGAAGCACTGTGCGGCAGAGATGAAATGTTGTGAGCCTGTCTCTTTAATTTCAGGAATGCTACCAATTTCCTAAGATTTCCAGAATTTCGAGATATGTCCACATGTCTAAAAATAAAAGAAACAAGTCGATTCTCAACCTTTGTCATTTAACCAGCTGGGCCTATATAAAAATTTTACCAATGCCACACAGTTGGAGGCAGCACTACTTAACACTAACCTTCCTATACATGGAAGATGTGGTTTATTCTGTTTGTATGACTTATACAATATAATTAAGATAATGTTGAATTAATAATTAATAGTACTTTGTTCTATTCTGAGCCTAGCAATACATCGGCATACATCATGATACACTTTTGTTTGCCAAACGCCTCCCTTAAACTGAGTGTTTGGCAACCCAGCTGCAAGTTTGTTTCTATGGTTGTTTTTTTTCTTTGTTGCTTCAACCTGAATGGCAGTTCTTCCTCCACATACAGATCTGGCTATGGTTACTTGTATTTGACTGTGGTTTATTGAGGTGAGGCTGTATTCGGTGACATTGTGTAGCAGGGTGCAGTAGGCTGGAGGTAATTATTGAAGCCCTTTCTGAGAACTCCCCCTCCCGATGCGGCACTAGGCTTTCCCTGGAAGTAATGTGCTCATTCTGCGAAACAGCTGGCGCCCTGCCGCACGTTCACCCGCTCATGAAACACACAACGCATGCAGGCATAAAGACAAATTCCCTACAATATTGTTTAAAGTGTACACACTGTTTTGTCTAACTGTCTGTCTGACAATCATGTCAGTTAATGGCTCGTAAGCTTTGTAGCAGCTTAACCCAAGTTCAAACAAAGCAGCTTAAAACCCAGTGTTGCTGATATTTCTGATGTAAATACAGTCGTGTTTATAGCAAAACCTTCACAAGTAACGTTGCATCATCATCAACAGCTTCGGTTAAGATCCCTTTGAAAACCACCACAACCAAACAAAGCTTTTAGAGTAAATAGAGGAGCTGTAAATCTGCCCCTTATGGAACTTTCATGTTTCCCAGCAAGTTTTTATTAGCAACTTTAAGGTTTCCCAGCAAAGTTCTCATTAGTAACACCATTAACGTAGTCCACGTTGTTCCTAAGTTCCACGAATTCGGTTTTCTTCTGCCGTGTTTTTTTTTTTAAGCAACAAAAGTTAGGCTGTCAGGAGTTTTACAAGTGTATGGATCTCCATCCTTCTCAATGTTAATCAGTATAAAATATAGATGTTTTAGATATTTTTTTAAACAAACAGATTAATCAGGATTAATGCATATTATTATCATTGTTCAAATTGTTAATATCTTTTTGTTTAATGTACAAGACTCTCAATATGCATTTACACCATAGGCTCAGTATTCTGATCGCACTCTACCTTGCTCTTGCAAAGGGCAGAGCCACATGACCATCATAAGTGTTTAGTGAAAGCAAATACCTGGAATACAAGTAAATCCGCTGTGATTCTTTGAGTTATTCATGTAGTTAAGCTCATCCTCTTTCCCAGAAAATCTGCCTTGTTTTCCAAGAGCTCAGCATTGGGTTTTAAAGGCGAAAAAAAACAAAAACCACTGGCTAATTTTTCACAGTAAAGCTTCAGACACTTCACGTTCCGGCCTCAACAGATAAACGTGGATGTTATGTAAGATAACCTGGAATAGCTTATAGCCTATAGTACGACAAGTTTAAAAATGGCTTTAAGCGAGCATTGAATTCTTAAAATATTAAAACAATGTTTGATCCAAAACAAGTCTATCTAAATGATACGTTTAAAGGAATGAGAGGAAAAGACCTGAAATGGTTCAATGCATTTTATTACAAAATAAAACGGATCTTTGTCCATAAATATGTACAGCACCCACATTGTGGGGATAGAAAAAAATAAATTATTCTGGATGGATTAATATGGTTGTATATACCAGAACGTGTTTTAAATTGAAAAAGGAGACAATCTTTAACTCAGTGTGCCTCAATATGAAATGTGTATCAAGCTGTTGTGTACTGAGTTGTGCAGCACCTCACACACCACTGTCTGTAGGGAACCCCTGAAGGAACAGTGGGGGCTAAAATGTAATCTAAAATCCAAAATGTAATTTTGCTCATATTTTCAGTGAAGTCAAATAGCCAATTTGTGATTTAGTTAGCCAGAAGTTCGTTCAGTTCTTCGTTAGTTCTGCATTGGAACTATAAGCTTAATGTTAAGGGAAGCTTATAGCTGCCGTTTAATTCTGAATACTGCACTCAAGATAGCGATAAATGTACATATAAATTATTTGTATAGAAACACATCGTTTTTTGGGCAGAGTGACAAATGCAAGTTAGTCTGCCCTGTAAACCACAGTAGGTAACCAGTCATGTTGGGATGCTATCAAAACTGAAGTGAACTTAAGGCGAATAAGAACTTTGGCGGGTTAACTACATAGGGGCAGAAGAACATGTGCAAATTCCATTTTTTAACAGAACCCTGTTTAAATAATTGATGTGGCCAAATGCTACATTGCATACAGCGACAAAAGGTTCACCCAAAGTCTTTGCTAATGACATCATACTGATAAAAGCAGTAACTTGCCTTTACCTCCTTTTACATGTCATTATTACACTGCCATTGATTGGTTGTGAAAGTCTTTCTTATATATTTGCCATTAGCAAGTCTGTTGGGTTCCACTGGATTCAAGTTGGTCTTTTAAAACCTGAAGCCTAATTTAACCTTCAGTAGAAGATTTTTAGACAAAGCATAAATTAGGCATAAAAAGCAGAGAAAATAAAAAAAAGTAGCCACCATTGGATAGTGCACCAAAGCTCCAGCTTTCTGCAAACGAGCTTCTGTCTGCATCTAGTGCTTGTATGGTTTTCCTGAATGGCCTAAGCATTGTCTTTTTTATGTTCAACTCCACAGGCCTTTCCATTGTGATGTCAGAGCTGGAAAGGATAATCCTGTAGGTACTTCACTAATGGCTTTGGTAAAGGCAGCTTGGCTGGGCATGATGTGCATTGATTAATAGCCAGGCGCGTGAGGTGTTGTAGGGACGGAAAAGCCTGAGGCCGACGAAGCGGTCGTTTCAGTTTGAGCAGTATGGCACACTCCTTAGGCACCAGTGGGGTTACAGGGTCGCACTCCTCCTCCTGAGCTGCATCTTTTCCTCGCGCCGAGGCTGCATAGTGCTGCACGAGGCTCAGGACGTCTGGAAAAGACAGCAGGCGTCCTCTGGCTGGAGAGCTCGAGTCCAACTGGAAGCGGCCATGACTGTACTCGATACGTACATTTGTGGGCCCTCGACCTGTTTTCACTGACAGAGTGAGCATGTAAAGCGGGTGGCTACTGTCCCGAATAAGAAAGGTACCCTCCGGAGCAGCCTCAAGGAGTGAATGGGCCTCACTAGCCGTGATGGTTCCCCAGTACCACCCTAGGAGGGGAAAAATACAGTAAGGTGTAATGTTACATGTGTCTGATAGAGTATACTATCTTGAATTCAACTTTGGTCAGGGGAGGTCAAGTGCTCAACTGTGTGTGTATATCCTGCGTTTTTAATATGGATGATTTGGAAATGTTTTGTTTTTTTTCCACATCTCATGAATTACACAAAATAAGAACGTTCTTCTGTTTAATAACAGAAAAGCAAGAGTAGAAGACAAGGTTTTTAATACATTATTGTCTGAATAATGGTCTAATATATATAATTGGTCAACTGCCAGGTGCCAAATACGACATAAAAAGATATGAAACATTTATTAGTTTCATTGCTCACACCCGAGCTCTGCAGTTGCCACTTGGCCTCCTTAATATAGAAATCACAAAACACAAACAGCTTCCAGCACAAGTATACTTTGAGTAATTGGAGTCCAAGATTAGGCAGTCATTAGATTCTCACCAAATTATTTTGGATATAGACATTTATTTCATGTGTGATATGCCGTGTAATTAATACATTTTACATCTCACACAACAGTGCTGTATGGCCTGGCATATGATCTACATTTTGCGTAAATTTATCATAAGAATCCACAATAATATTAACTTTGTGTTAAAGCTGTAACCTTCCGATCAGAATGTTCAGAACGTTTCAAGGCAATAAGGCCCTTAATCTTAACCCTGCAGCTCAACTGGATGTTATTCTGGGTAAGTGAGACTGCTGGATAAACATGATATTCATGGCTTAAGCAGGTCATAAGACTTCGGTTCAGATTTTTACCTGAGGCATCGAGGTAGCAGAAGGTGGTGGCGATGGCTCGCAAGTCTTTGCTGGGGTCCCGAAATTTGACTGTGTTGTGAAGACAGTGTGCTGATGAGTTGGAGAGGATCGAAACCCCCAGAGGAGCCACCTGAGCCTGAGAGTCTGCCAACAGAGCTCTGGGACTACACAAAAGAACAAAATGCTTCACCATCTTTCAGAATCTTCCCAGATCTTTACTTATTTGATTTGTTATTAGCATAACAACTGAAATATTTCTGCAACTCATGGAGCGCCAGAAATCCTTTGTTTGGCCTCATTACTGTGACTAGCTGCAGGCATATAAGCAACAATTCTCATGTCTGTACCTAAATACACAATAATAAATAATAACATCTACACAACAATGTGTAAAATACAAACAGATGATATTACTACTGGGTTAAATAAAGTACAGTTAATCAACACTGGTATCCAGTCTACTATTATGCCACGTTTGGAAAAGGAAATGCAGTCAGTGTAGAATCCAATTCTGCGCACAAATATATACACCTTTCACAACATTTTTTTTTTTGTGTGTGTGTGTGTGTGTATATATATATATATATATATATATATATATATATATATATACACACA
>JAVSBV010000010.1:4020707-4069244 GCA_033117975.1 Parotocinclus spilosoma | reverse complement strand
TCTTACAATCCAAGCAATTGTGGGTTAAGGGCCTTGCTCAAGGACCCAACTGTGGAAGAGGTGGGATTTGAACCCTGGACCTTCTGGTCTAGAGTCCAGAACCTTAACCACTAGGCTACCACAGCCTACATTATGCTAGGTGATTATGATCATCTGATCATGATGTGCTAGGATTATGCTAGGTGAACACTTTTGCTTACTTATTTTCAGTAGCATAACAATAAATTCATATATATATTTAAAACTTCCACTCGTTTTTTTTTCCAACAGCTATAGAAACAAATGCAAAATAGAAGGCATTTTCACTACTGGGCTCAGACTGTATTAAATACATAGTTTGGCAGTCTACTGGAATACTTAATTGTACTGTGCTTTAAAAAAGTAGAACCCAAATTGTTTTGTCAGTCTGACAATAAAATGCAATGGTTTTAAATAAAACAACAGGGCCAATCAGTGTATTGTACAGTTATCTTTATTAGAGGCCACAGCTCTTGCATATAACAACTGTTGGCTTTGATAAGGCAAACGCAAGAATGAATCCACCAGCTAACTGACACATAAAAGAAAAACAGCGCTTCTAGAGGCATGCAGTGATGGCTCAGAATGCAATGTACAGTTGTGTATATACAAAACATTAGTGAGAACCCCTCCCAAATGGCACATATCTCTGCTTGTGCAAATAATAACACATTAAGCCTTTGATAGAACAAAAAAAGCAAAGATTGCTTTACATTGTAAAAGTCCAACTGAACAAAAATAGATTATTTTGTGGTCATTGCTGACATCTAAATAAAAGACGTCTCCAATAGGATATCAAAATGGAGCTAAGAGAATATTGCCTTTCTAGAATACCGGTTCATATTACTTTAAGATGAATATGAGACAACGCCTATGCGAGCAACATAAGATCCTCAGAAGAGTCACAGAGCCATAGCGCAAGTAAACAACATAAAAAAATCCCTTAAATAGTTAAATTTTTTATGAGAATGTGCAGACACAGAGGACATTTATAACTGACAACATAAATACAGAGATTCATTTTCAGCTTTGAAGCAGCTGGCATCCACTTTATAAACAGACAAGACAAAGAAAAAGATTCATACACTCATCATCACGACAATGTACCATTAATGTATGTAAGAGTACGTCAAAGAAGCGCCATATATGTTATCGCATTGGACAGGGACACACCTAATAATCTCACTCGACATTGTCAAACAGATGATACTCCATATTGCTTAGGAACACAAATAAATTCCCAAATAAATTTTAGTCCAAAAATCCTAGTTTTTTTCTTTTTATATTATAGTTCCACAGCAGTTAAAACTGGCTGACATGTTCTTGTAACTCTTTAAATCTTTTTTTTACTTGGTATAATTACTTTTTCTCCACTTTAGCTCTGTTTGTGGGCATTTCGAGCAGATGAGGTCCTACAATGGCTAACTGAAGTATTCAGAGTGGGTACATGCATCTTCGGTTACCAGGCTATGTAGGGATGGGGTAGGGTGGTGGAAGGGGGTGGGAAAGGCTAGGGTTTTGGGGTGCACCATAAGGCCTGGTGCTCTAATCATCCTCCTCATCCTCTTCGTCGCTGTCCTTCATGGATATGCCCTGCATACCACCCTCTCTGACTGAGGCAGTGGCCTCCTCCAGTGTAAGCCGATTCCGTACCGTGTCATACATCTTGCTGTTCAGGGTTGAGTCAAGAACGCCTTGCAGTCTAAAGTCCCTGTATTTTTTCTATGAAACACACAAAAAGTGGAAGAACAAAAGCAATAACATAACAGTAGTATCTGTTGCGGAGCTGAACCACTGAGATACAATACATAGCTTAGTTTTGTGAACATAATTTAAATCCAGGAACTGCTGCTACAACAGCCTTAACAATTCTGCCTCAGAGCAAGAATGACCCGTGTTTACTCCTGGTACTCCCGTTTTCTAACACACTCCAAAGTGATGCGTGTTAGGTTAATTGGTGTCTCTAAAGTGGCCCGTAAGTTTAGCAGTAGCAGCTAGAGATAAGCGCCAGCTGCTGAAAACAGCAGTTCCTGAGGACCTGGGTTTGAACCCCTTGCTGGCCTTTCAACAAAAGGGTCAAGCCATCTGGCTATGGGGCCCTGTAACAGAATAGCATCCCATACACTTTTTGCTTGCACAAACTGAGCTCTGGGTTCCTCTGTGACCTTGACAAGGATAAGTGGCGTCAAAATGGGAACTTTTACTTTTAAGTTTATGAAGGGAATGCGCTTGGCTTTCAGGCAAGCTGCCAGATTGTAAGTTCAGTGAGTTCACTGATTGTTTGGGGTTATATTTATTCCTACTTTACATCATTCTCAGTACCTTTACGATCCTGATGAGGATTTTGAGTTGGTATACATGAAGTTGTTGGTCCATTCTGTCAGTCAGCCAAGTCCCCAGAAGATTCATGGTGGCTGTATACCATTGCTGTAAAGCACACAAACACAACATTCTCCAGCAACACACACACAAGCACGCCCACAAACAAACACGTGCAAAGGACTGGGGGGTCTAAACATACATATATCTATGTATATTTTACTAACACGTCTTTACATTAAAACTAATGTGTTACTTTACTTACATATATATAGTGTTGGACACACACACACTGTCACTCTCACAATCACACACTCACACAAACCTTTACATGCAGAGACAGGCCTCTATACGCAATATACACAATGCATACCCATACACAGTCACAGTCTCATCCACACTTAGCTCTAGATTACTCAGGCCATTAAAAAATTATTTACAGAGGCTGCAGTATGACCATCTGCAAAAAAGTACATGAACCATGCATTAATGTCTTGCATAATTAACAACAAAATAATCAATTAAATTGTATTGTTCATAGCATATATACAGCATAGTCTGAAAGTTGAAATGTGTTAGTTCAGATCAAAATTCTTAAGTAGTTAATCAGATTTCTTTTCCTTAGATTAGAGAAACTGATTACAGTGTAGTATTATGTAGCATTAACGTTTTTTTTATATATTACTTTTTGGCCTTTGTCATTATGTGGAAAAACTATGCTGAATGTGTTTAACAAATTAAGAAAAAAGGATAAACAAAGTTTCTTGTTCATGCTATCAACCAATAAACTGAAATATTTTGCAGACATATTCAAATCCAACAAAACATTTTCAAGTGAAAGCAGCAAACTTTAAAAAAATTATAATACAGAAAACTTAGAAATAATAAATAATAGTGAGAATGAGTATAATCTACTGCCAAGGAATTATCTGTACTGTCTATACTGTTATCTTGAACCATATCTACATGAACATACCGTACTGTGCAAGAGTCTTAGGCTAGTATGGTATTACCATACATATATTTCTCAGATATATAATTTCTACAGTCAGAAAAGTATTGAATGCAGTATTAAAATACTGAGGAAAATGTAACCACACCCTTTCAAAATGCCCGAAAAAACCCCCCAAAACAACAAGAAAACTCTGATATTTATCAATAGGCTACAGTGGCAAGTACTTGGCAAGGATCCCCAGTTACACTTTAGCAATAGTAATGGCAGTTTAATCTAGTCATCTAGATGCCAAGTGGATCCTACTACAGTCAGAAGCAACTTGATCAGGAATTGTCTTTTTTTTAGAAGAGTATTATGGCGTGACATATAAAAGTTTAAAATGTTTGGGTCCAATCGTCGACAACGTTTTATATGGTTGTTATACATTCACATTTAAGGCGTTTAGCAGACGCCCTTATTCAGAGCGACTTACAACTGATAGTCTTACAATCCAAGCAATGTTGGTTAAGGGTCTTGCTTAAGGACCCAACTGTGGCAGCTTGGCAGAGATGGGGTTTGACCCGAGACCATAAGATCCATCATGACCACCAGGTCCAAAGTCCAGTACCTTAACCTTAACTAGGCTACCACATTCCCCATTTCCAATACAACAAATTTAATGGTGGCCTAAGACTTTTGCACAGTAATGGATTTTATTTAGCTCAAATATAAATACAGTGTGTACAGAAATATATAATTTGTCTTATATGTATAATCCCAAATCAGAACAAGTTGAGAGTATGGAAAATGCATAAAAAAGCACAGGTTGATTTTGTTTTGTTGCAGACACTATGAATCTGAGAACCTGTTTTGCCTGCTGAACTTCACTTCATCTGTTAATAAACATTCATTCCTACATTTCAGCCCTGCAACAGATTGCAAAAAAGTTGGGACAGGGGCCAATTAACAGCTAGTAATTACTTAGAAAATACAAATAATGATGTGATTTCAAACAAACCACAGACTTTAACAGGTGACTGGGATTTGATACAAGGGCAGCATCCATGAAAAGCCTTTGAAGAAGAGTGGCAGAGGATCTCCATTTTGTCAACAAAAGGAATTGCAGACCCTAATTGCAAGGGCGCAAGCCTAAGCTGAACGCCTGTGATCTTCGATCCCTCAGACGGCACTGCATCAAGAACCACTGTGCAACAACAGCTGATATAAACACATGAGCAAGGGATTACTTTGGCAAACCTCAGTAAAGCACTACACTATGGAATTACATTCACAAATGACAATTAAAGCATTGCTTTGCAAAAAAAGAAGCCTCATGTCAACCATGTCCAGAAACGGCATCAAGGTCTTTGAGCTCTGAGGCATTTAAGATGGGCCACCTCCTAAATCACTAAATTGCTTGGGATCCTCTTTTGCAGAAATGCTTTTAAGTGTGTTGAAAAGGAATGGCAACATTACAAAGTGCAAATACTTTATGGCTTTACCATGCCAACCTTTTCCCCCAGCATTTTCCATACTGTTCCAATGATTTCTGATTTGGGGTTGTAGTTTAAAGAGAACAACATGTGCTACTCTGGATACTCATCTCTTATTCGGAGAGTGTAGCTGATCAATCATGTAGACTGACATATTAGAATTGAAGATTGTGAACAACTAGAGTATTTCTAAGAAATTTCTAGAAGCAGTTTTATAATGCTAATTAGCATCTAAATAAATTTGTCAAGTTATAAAATCAATCAGAATGTAATTCAAATTAGTTTCCACAACTGCTGAATAAAACATAAAGAATTTACAATGAAACATACTATTCTATTCTATTATATTCTAAAATGTGTTCCTAAGATATAAAAAATACTATGGTTTTGCATTGGATTAGAACAAATTTGAACAAATTTTATCAAGAGATTGACTCTATATTACTTATTATATTACTATATTATTGTTGAATATTGCTTAAGCATATTTCTTTTTACCAAGTGGACACTGGGAAAAATCCCAAATCTTTTCTGACTTTTCATTTTGTCAGTCTTTATTTTCAACAAGTCTAAACAACAGGGACTTAGCAGGCTTTTTATTTGTATGGATTATTCCAATGAGCTAAGACTGCTTTAATCAGTAATAGGAAAACTTGTGATTGGATATGTGTTTAGAGACTTGATTTGTTGCTGGCTGATTTGTTTGATTGCAGGTCTGCTTTAAGCAGTCAGTTTGTCTGAGCATGCAGTGCATGCAGAAGGAGCAGGTGAGTGGGTGAGCCAGTGTGTGTGTATGACGTGGAAATTTTAGGAGGTGGTCATGCTAGTAGATGTACACAGGAAGATTATTTGATTAGAAATCATGCCACTCAGCAGAATGTGATCAAACAGCAGGACATCTAGAGATAAGTTCCACTTTTATATAGGGTGTACTAGTGTAAGTAATGGGTTATTGGGACAAAATAATGGAAATAATGGAAAAGGATGAAGAGATGACAGACAAAGAGAGTGTGAAATGTCCAGATGAGCAGGTCCAGACGCGTCTTTGAGAAATAGGTGCTTGCTTGCTCCTGCTTGTGTCGTTCTGCCAATTTTGAATCTTTGATTTTAAACTGTTAAATAATGTTATTTCAATATCAGAAATTAAAAAAATTGGATTGACAAAATTAAAGCAATGCGAGTTAGATTACATTGATTGCCAAATATAATAAAAGAAGTCTAACAATTAGTAATTTGGCATGTGACATTTCAGGACAACTAGTCGTAAAAGTCATAGTATCAGATCTGGGCAAATACAAGTAGAAGCTCACTGATGGAGATAGACATACACTAACAGGATAATTGATAAGTGCCTGTAAAGTAGTATGGGCAGCCATCTCCTGCTTTAAAAAGTCAAATATCAGACAGTATAAATGTTTTTAATTTTCCAGTATCATTTGGTGCAAATCATTTTTCCTGATGATTTTCTTGTGTTGCAAGGTAACAGCTCCCCATCCATCAGCCACTTTATTACACCTGTTCAACTGTCGATATGTTAAGGCAACAGTATCTTAAATAAACATTAATTACAACTGAGGTTTGCAGATGAGCATCTCTGAACAGTCAACATGTCGAACCTTGAAGCAGATGGGCTACAGCAGCAGAAGACCATACTGGGTGAAAAATGTCAGATTAGAATAGGCAACTAAAGCTTCAAATTGTGATCATCATAATTGTACAGTGGAATATTAGAAAACATTTCTTGCCGTGATTATTTTTTTATTTCTGATGTTACATTTAGGTGTTAGGGTCAGAATTGGCATAAACAACATTTCATGCCATGTCACAAAGTTAATTTGATCTCAAACTGGTTTATTGACCATGATAATGAATTCACTGTACTCAGATGGCCTCCACAGTGTCCAGGTCTCAATCCAATAGAGCACTTCCAGAACGTGATGGACCAGGAGATTAACATCATGGATGATTCTATCATGTCAATATGGACTATAATCTCTGATGAATGTTTCCAGCACCTTGTTAACTCTGTGCCAAGAACAATTAAGCAAGTTCTGAAGGCAAAGGTGGTTTAGGCCAGGACTAGCAAGGTGTAATTAATAAAGTGGCCGATGGATGTATGCTGATGAACATCAGGACGAAGTCAAATATCTTGATCTAACAAAGATCTAGAACATTTTCTTTTTGCAAGATGGGCATTCAGGATCTGTATGACAGGGATTTTAGAGGAAAAGGGTGACCTTTGTTAACATATTCAAACTAGTTTCTATTATTATGCTCATCACCTACAATTGGCATGTGTGTTGCTCCAAATATATTAGTACATTTTATAGTATTTTAAGAGTGTTTGATGTGGAGCATGCAAGCACACAGATTACAAAACAGCTCATATGCACAAATGAGTCACTAGTGAATGAAATATAAAGTGGGAAATGAAAGGCTGTATGTTCCTCAAAGCTTTTAAAATATTAATTTAAAGACAAAAATACTCAATTTCTACCATTCCAATGTATGTACATCACACAATTCACCACATATACTTAAAAATTCATTTGTCAGTATATTTGTGCTTGATTATGGAGCTTACAGAGGACACATAACCTCCCACTTATTCATATGATTATGAAAATGATAAATAAAAATATTAATGAATAAACAATAGTAAAAAAATGAAAGAAAAAGAGCATTGTGAACTGTGTTTATAAGATAAGAAAAACAAGCCTATTGACAGGCATGCATGATTACTCTTACTGCTTAAAACGTAAGACAGAAAAGCAGCAGCAACTTAAAAACACACAAATCGCCACCACTGATATGTGCTGCATCTTGTTAAAATGCAACCACAAATTTAAAACAGCCATACCGCACTCATCCACACACGCACAAATCTATTACACACACAGGAAATCACCTCACAGTACACAAACATACCACTGCGCAACGCTAAGAAATGAAAAAAAAAAAACACTCACAAAGGATTATTTTAAAATTGAACAGTGCTCTCCAGTTTACAATCTATTATTGCTTTAACGTTCTTATGTAAATGTTTGGACCCACCAGTCAAAATGCGTGTTTGCTTATTTTCTAAATTAACAGAACCTCCACAGGATCAAACATTTAACATTTGAATGCATATATTTTAATACATAAAAATAATGAAAACCTAGCAAAATGGGACAATTCTATCAAACCGGTCCTGCCATACATACCACAATAATTATTCAAGAGTGATTTGATGAACATCAGGATGAAGAAAACCATCCTCCATGGTCTCTTTAATTTAATAATCACTGGATGCTGGACACATCTTTCTTAATTTATGTGAGCAAATTGATTATTAAAATAAATAAGACTAAAACTTAAGACAGCATTGGATTTAGAAAATAAGCAAAACATGTAATCAGACCAGCGGTGCCCAAACTATGTATAAGTGAGCTAATTTATTTGTATACGTTTTAACCAAATTCCTCAATATACAAATAATAATTAAGACAATTTTAGGCCGGCACAGTGGCAAAAGCGGTTAAGAATCTAGTTTTGCACCTCCAGAGGTTCCTGGTTTGTTACAGACCCTGGATTGCACTTGTGTGGAATTTACATGGTTTTTTTTACATTTACACATGCCTGGGTGGGTTCACTCGGGATACTTCAGTCTCCTTTGACACACGTTTTTGATTAATTGGTCTTTTTAAATAGTGCCAGTGTATTCAGTGCCAGACTATGCGGATCAGATATGCTGATTAGATGATCAGATGTGGTTTGCCAACCCCTAAACAGAGCAGCCAAATCAGAAAGAGGAAGAACATTATCCAAAATATTAAAAAAATTATTTAATTGAAAATTTAGAAAAAATGTTGTACTGTCTTTGAGAGCACTGTCTAAAATAATCCACTTGGTGGTGGTAGTTTCATGAGCTCTAAGTACAAAAATCCAACAAAGAGCTAATGCAACAGTCAGCAAAAAGGTGCAACTTGCTGTGGCTAATGCAATGCCAGAGCACAGAGGGCCAAACAAGAATTCACAGTAATGAGACATTGAGGGGTGAGAGACCAATAGCCTCGTGATAAGACTGGCCTTTTTATCAGGATGAAAGATTCAGAGATCAACACTCAAAATGTGACTTATCCCTCAAATGCCCCATTGTTTTGCCACATTTTGGATGGAACCTCCCTTTTCAGGCATGGAGGAGACGGCATCTTACTTACATCAAATAACCTCTCTATATACACCTCCTCATTGACCTTATCTCGCAGTATGTCCTGAGAGTGACGAACAAAGGTCACATAGCCATCAGCAACATCCATTCCTGGTTTCTGTAGAAGAAAGATTGCAGATGGCGTTAGAAAACTTGTATGATGAACAATGACAATAAGGAGGAAGTAGATTCTGTATTTACACTTCATATTTAAATGTAAAAACATCAGTATTCAAAGCTTAGATTTTTGTCCTAAGGACTGATTGGACCACCCTGTGTTTTCTTTTGTTCCTGATTCTTAGTTTTAACTTAAGTGCTTAATTCTGTGCATACAATGAAAGTCATGTTATGGGCATATTTAGCGCACTCATATATGCACACACTTCGACATACACACCGACAGATGCACACAAATAAACACACACATGTGAAACACTAAACATCCAGCAATTTTTGGTCAATGCAAATAAATCTACAGGTATGCACCATTTAATATCATACGTTATGTGAAGCAATATGCTGACTGAAATTGATATTGAACCTACATCACATAGTAGTTTACTGTTTTATTTTTGATAAAGACATTCATTAAAATGCAATATAAAAACATACACTGTAAATTTACCACAGTACGGTACGCTACAATGGAGTAATTCTTATCATTGCATATTTTACAAAGCACTTACCGAAAACACTACCATGTTTTCTGCCCTTTTAAGATTTATGTAGTGTTATACTACCGTAATCTGTAAAAACTAATAAACAAGAATTTTTGCTTATAATGCTATGAACTAGAATTAGTTAGGTACATTAAAGTATATCCAGTAATCTATTATTTAAATTGAAAAGAGTTGAAAAGTGAAATTGCTGTTCATACGAACAAAGCATCTATTAAACAAATAATCATATGAAGATTGTACACCTTGGCATTATGCTATCGGTAACTTGACAATACTGTGTGCTTACTGTCATCAATTAAATGTACTTTGCTGTACCAGTTAATAGTGTCTATTGCCTGACTTTAGTTTAAAGCAAGTGCTGTTTTAAAGGGACATGCTACGGTTCTTAGAAGCCCATGACCTACTACACAGGATAAATCTATGACAAGTCTGAGTACAAACGGCTTTTTTATGTTGAACTTAATTTGCCAGTTATTGATGCATCTCTGAATAGGGTCACATGGCACAGTAATACCAAAACTTGATACTTACTGGGACATCCACATACTTTGATGCTGCTTTCACCTGTAAAAACAGAGTTGTATAACAGTACAACGTTGACAAATGATATAAAAAAAAGAATGATATAAAACTAATAATATCAGTATATGAATAAGAAATTGATTCTCACCGTAAATGAAAGGAAGGATGAGAAAAGAGTTCCTTCATCATATCTAGAGATCTTGGCTAGAACACTCTCCAGAATCACCACAAACTGAGAACATGATACAGTAAACAGGACCACACAACAAAGTACACAACTATAATGATAACAGTATCATCAGAATATGTATTCAGCCTTTATGTCAGCAACTTTACCTTGGCTACCAAAAGGGAAATCATGTCCTTCACACTTTCTTCAATAAGGTCATCAATTTTAGAGTGATACTGTTTCTGAAAAGCAATACCTCAGCACAGTTAATAATAACAACACACTATGTACTGTATCTGTATATATAATAATAACAACTCAACAATGGCCTACTGAATACAAACACATTTTGATATTTATTCTTTCTTTCTTTGATTGTAATGCCTATAAATACTTTATGGAACAAATTTCACTTTGCAGTAATTATGGGTTGTTTATGCAGGGAAATATATATTTAATGTTGCAAAACCATGAAGAGCAAAATGACAACAAAAGCAATATAAATTAAATCCTATAACAAAAGTTTAATAATACTGCATATATTAAAATTGTTTCATGCCAAGAAATCGTATTGACCTTTATTAAATTATAGAGTGGCACAGAGAAAGAAGTGGTTAGCGTGATATCCGCACAGCTCCAATGAGCTTTAACCCTAACCTTAACCTCTGAATTTTAAAGCA
Organism: Parotocinclus spilosoma; assembly: GCA_033117975.1. Taxonomy (NCBI): domain Eukaryota; kingdom Metazoa; phylum Chordata; class Actinopteri; order Siluriformes; family Loricariidae; genus Parotocinclus; species Parotocinclus spilosoma. The sequence continues at coordinate 4,058,237 of JAVSBV010000010.1, read as the reverse complement.
AGTCTTCTGTACCCGATAGTTAAAACAAAATTGCAGTTTGTTTAAAAAAATCTTATGGAGGATGAGCAAAATGTTCCCACGTTAACAGACAGCAGATGTTTTCATCATTGTGGGAATTTTTGGGGGTCCTGGCAGTAATATAGACACTTTCCCCAGACAAACCAACACAGTGTAATAGGCATAATGCATAAGAATATGTCACACATGCCTTGGTGGAGATGACACTAGTTCATAAGCTTTGTTATGTGATTGACCAAGATAAAGTGTTGTTTATGGAAATTAAATTGCCTTTTCTACTTTTAAAATAAAAATATATGCAGACAATTGTGAAACATAACAGCATTTTAAGAATAATTTTGTTTGCCATTAGCCTTTTGTAAAAATATAATTTACTTGCCTGTTCTATTCATCATAACAGATAATAGAATGTATAAATTGTATGGTAAAAAGTGTGGTTCAAGGTACATAAAATATATGTACGTGTTTACTTATACAGTATATAATCTTTTAATAATGTTGTGGATGAATAATAATTACTTTGTAGATATAAAGACTTAATATGTTGTTTTCAATGCTTGTTAATTAATTTAAATACAGGTAAATTTGACCCACAAGCACTGAGAGCATAAACCCATTTTGACCACAGTTGTGGGGTTAACAGTGCAGTAGTATTACTAATAGTCATGGCATGCTCTGTCTGAAAGTCAAGTTGCTATTGTTGCTATTCATTAATGGATGTTTTACCAAAGTCAAACAAAATGTTCCAATTTGGATAGTGTTTGTGTGCTTAACAAGTGAAAATTCTATTAAGATAGAAAAATGACAGTGTAAGACCACTGCGTTATACTGCTACATCTTTATAATTGTATCTACTTCAAATTGTTTCTGCCAGATTGATAGATCAGATAGATATTTTATTAAATTAGAGTGGAATCGATTTTTCCATTACCTCCTGGCCCATCTCCATGGCACACAGTTTAGCTGACTGGTCTTTGGCATCCACCATCACATTAAACATGGTGCATAAGGATAGTGGTATGCGGAAATCTGTAGAGCGGCTACTCTTGGTTAGCTTGGACTCAAATGCTGCCCTGGTGCTAAAGGTATATAAAGAACAAAGAAGAAAAATAGATATATTTGAAAAAATATGACGTATTATGCCTGTCAATTTATGACTGGCTAAGGAACCTGAATTGCAAATAAACTACTAATATAAACTGGTATACACTACTATACTAAACTAAATGTGTAAACAAAAATGTAGTACATGTTGTTATTTATTTCTTTCTTTTTTGCTTTCTTATCTTGAATACGCATTTACCGTTTAACGCAGGACTCAATCATATCACTGGACATGAGCTTCATCCGGTTTTCTAGATGTTTGGCAAACTCCTCCTCAGGCCAGTGAAGGTCTCTGATGAATGTCTGCAGGGCATCCAGCTTCCAGAACAGATCCTCTGATGTCCCTGAACCATTACTGCCAGGCACAATGATATACTGGACTTTAGAGGATATTAATTTCTCAGAGAAGCAGCAACAGGGTTGCACTATATCTGCAACTCAACTCCTATATTTTTACGAGATATTCTAGCCATACACTGATGGGTGGCACAAAGCCTGGTGAATTGTCTGTTAAATACACAGTAACAAGTTTCAGACATTCAATCGGTGTATGGTAAAACAGAGTGTTGTGTTTCCAAAACACATCAATAACCTCGCACATTTGCGTGGTTATTCCACCCACAATAGGGCCAGAAATCATGCACACTTTGTCAGTCACATTTTTCTAAGGGAGAAAGAGGGCCTGGGAATGTAATGGTGAGAGAAAGGCATTTTATATTACTATTTTGAGCCCTATTCAGCAAAAGCTGAGCAATAGTGTACTTTAAATATGATCATGGTCATCTCTACAAGCTTTAAAATTGTGTCATTATTGCTACCGTATTACATTAGAATTTGCATTACAATGGACTACAGTTTCCAGTGAATGATGGAAAGACTATATTGACTCAGCTGTTAGAGGACAAGGTCCAAAGGAGAAACAGAAACACAAAGATCAGGCTCTCTCTCACCACCCATGCCCGATGAGGCTGACGGCGTTCCAGAGGTCAACACACACCATGCAGTCAACTCTGAAGATGCTGCCATCCTGAGTGGAGATAGATGGGACGGGAGGAGTGTTGTAAGGGTCAGGGAAAGGGTGGTAGGCTACCACAGAGTTGAAACATAAGAGTGACTGGGGTTGTATGCACTGGAGCGTATGCAGTCATCTAGGTCATGAAACAGCAGTAGCAGTGTCAATATATAGTCTCACTTTGATTGAATTGTTTTAAGGTGTTTATTGAGATTGACTAACCTAATTTCTTTAGTGATACTCCTAACTTACTGGGGTGTTCTTTGTGGCATACACTCTGATGTTTAAACTCCACAAGGACTTACTGCCTTGGAGGTCAGCTGCAAACTGACGTAAAGGCTGGTTCAGAGAGTTTTCTGGTCTTAATGCAAAGACCAGATACCAGGTCCATCAACCCACACCCACGACACCGTTCAGAGAAACTCGAATTAAAGGCAAATTTATTAACAAATATATGTTTAAAATGAAAGATTCATCCTAAATAATTTCTTAAAATACAGTCGATTCCGGTTAATAGGACCACCGGTTAATGGGACTAGCCGCTTATTCTGACCAAATCCTAAAGTACCGAAACAAATCCTGATTATATATGTGTAATGTTATTCGCTTATTTGGACCAAAATTCCGCTTAATCGGCCCAAAGAACGTGTACAGTATGTAATTTCCGTGAAGAAACTCTTCCTCTCTGCCATTATTACCCGAAAACTCCCAAGTTTCTCCCCAGCCCCCTACTGCCACCTACAGGTCTGTTAGCCAGTTGTCACTTAGCCATGGCTAAAGCGTATCAATTTACACTGGATAAGTTCTTCAAATGTTGACTGGAATTTAGTTAGAACTTTTACTTTTTGTATTATGCTTTGCATTCTGAGTACCTATACATTGTGTTGCAGATCGTTTGGAAAAACTTGTTTGCAAATTTATTTTTCAATGAACAATGTTTGTTCACTATACGTGTAAATCGCACAATAATGGTTTAATAAACATTTTATTTGTTACATAGCACGTCCTGTCTTGTAACATAGGGCATGTTCGTTTAATCAAACCAGCCGGTTATTAGGACCAAAACCATCGCGTCCTGATGTGGTCCAATTAACCGAAATCGACTATACCTCAAGGCCAACAATCCAATAATCTATGGACTGACAGCAGACAGGAGAATAACTAAACTAGACCATATGAGTGTATCTTAAATTGTAGTTCCAAGTTGGAGGTTTTAGAGATAAATACACTCCCCTACAAAATAATTGACATAGACTGTAAACATTTGGGTTTGACAATAAAATATATATCAAAACCCACCCATTTTGCTTGTTAGCAATAGTAATGGAGAATGTGGCTGTGAGGTGTGTTTTGTTGCCCAAGTGTGTTCTGTTACATTAATTATTCAAACAATAAATAACCCTAAATGCCTATTCTCAGTTTAAGATTTGGGTTTCACCTGTGTAAACATGCATTTATAGTTAAAGAAGTAACCAACATGAAAACCAGTTATCTAGCTATGGGTGAAAAACAAGTTATTGTGAAGCTGAGAGAAGATGGAAAATCAATCAGAGCCATTGCACAAATATTGACCCAAGCCAGTACAACCATTTGGATTGTCCTGGAGAAGTAAGTTTCCACTGGTATACAAAAGTAACATATGAAGAAAAGATAGACCAAGGAAAACCACAGCAGTTGATGACAGAAACATTGTGAGTGCTATAAACAAAGACTCTAAAACAACTGTTAGTGATATCAGCAACAACCTCCAGAGGGCAGTGAAGATATCACAATCTACTGTTCACAGAAGACTTCATGAAAAAGTACAAAGAATTCACCAGAAGATACAACCCACTAATTAGCGAGAATAGGAAGACCAGGCTGGTATTTGCCAAGAAGTGCAGAGACAAGCCTCAGAAATTCTGGGACAGTTTTATGGACTGATGAGACAAATATTTACTTTTACCAATGTGGTGGAAAGAAAACTGGAGAAAGAAAGGATCTGTTCATAATCCCAAACATACAAGCTCATCTGTGAAACACAATGGAGGTAATGCCATAGCGTGGGCTTGCATGGCTGTCAAATTAAAGAAAGATGCAACCAAACCAATTGGGAAATCCTTCATTATGCAGAAAGATAAAGGACTTGCAACAAAATATGAAGCCGTATTCAGTTTAATCTATTTTTAGTTCATCTGTTCCAGTACTTTTGCTCACAAGAAAAATGGGTGGGTTCAGACAGCTAAAGATAGCACATCTTCTGAACTGCAAACCAGATCCAACTGCAAATGCCTGGAAATAAAAGCTGAACTGTTAATCGTTTTTATCATTTTCATCTTTTAATGTCAAACCCAAATGTTTTCAGTCTACAACAAAAATTAAAAGGATTGGCCTCACTATTCCAATACATTTGGAGGGGAGTGCGGAATCTTTCAGAAACAGGGAGCATGATGGTTGACTGTTTGTAGGTTTGGGTTGTAAACCAGATCTCACCACCCCAGTCCTACCTCAATGGCATGCACATTGAGGAAAATGAAAAGCTTTTCAGTTCTCATTTAAAAAAAACAAACATGGTCTTGACCCAAATCCCTTCGCAACCTGCTTGGCATGAAAATGATCTGAAAGGCAATCACTGCTTCATTAATGTTTTACTCAGTTAATATTAATATCCCTATAATGAACCTCTTGAGAGAAGCCAATATTTTATTAGTATAATATTCTGAGCATAATATTCAGAATATTCAACTTACTAAGTATGCTGGCTTGACACACACTAAGATCTCCTTCAGTTATAATTTTGTAAAACACCTTTATTCTTGTTTAAGGTTAATTGGGACCAAACATCTTGCCAATAACCTATGCCCAGTGACGCTACACTTGGGATAAATTAAAACTACATATTTGGTACGTTACCCTTTAACCCTATGGGAAGCAGAACAATCTGTTTTTTTTTTTAGAGGAATGAGTGCAAATAGATGTGTTTACTGTTGTAAAACAATTATTGTATTCTCTTTGCACAGACAACCATTCCGACTTTCTAAAATCTCACAGTTTAATATGAGCTACCACAATAAGTGGTTTTATTCAGTTTAACAACGTTTGGCAAGCCAGCACATATATTAATACAGCCTTTAGGGAACATCTTCATACCAAGGGAACATTGTAACCCAAGTAACCAGATCTAAGGTAAACTCATTGAATACACACTCAGAGTCATAAATAGCAGTCATCCAGGATGGAGTGGAAAAGCTAGGCATTTGTGGAAGGTTAACAGATAGTCCTGCTACTGGCACAGGAAGATTTGGTACTTTGGGAATTTGGAGGTTCACATTTGGTAGATTCACATTGGGCAGATTACTTGTTAAACTCCTGCAGAAACAGACAAAAAGAAACAAAAAATCCATAACAGTGGCAATGTGGAATGCTACAAATAAGCCATGTAAGACATACAAGAAGAAAGTAACAATAAGTAAGTAAAACTGTAAAGAAAATGTCTTTAGACATTTGAAAAAAGCAGACACAAAGAATCATTGGTAGAATGCAGGGAAGGTCACTAAAACATTTAAGAACATAGGCCCTACAGTATAACAGAAACATGGTCAGTAATACAGACAAGAGCACATACACAACAAATACGTAAAGGAACAGGAGCAGCATATTTCAATATGGCACAAACAGCAGATAAAAAGGTAAAACAGACAGCGGTGAGAAAAAAGAGAGGTAGAAGATAAAAGGAAGCTTCTAAAGTACTGGTAAGATATGATGATTTCTTCAAAGAATATACGAAACTTTTTGAACAAGCTTTCAAAGCCATTTAAACTAACTGTTTCAGAGAAAATACTAATAAGATATGTTTATTATGGAGATAGCTTGGCAGCTCTTTATTTAAATTAGGTTGTCTTAGCTGGGTAATGATGAAACCAACATGCAAAGAAAAACCAGAGGCAAAAAAATAAAAAAATAAATAAATACAGAGCTGATTAGCACATAAAATGAACCCTGTCTCTTTCAAGCACACGTTATGAAGGTTAGTTTATAAAACCAAATGATGAAAACATGAAAGGCATTCACTGGTGTTTAGTCTGGCGGAGACAGTTTTTTTTTGTTAGTTTTGTTAAATCAGTGGGTACACTGATCGGATATCAATAAACAAGCTAAATGCTCTTGGAATTAATTACATCTATAAATATGAGTTCCATAAATCTACTATCATATTTAAAAAATATATTTATCGACATGTTCTAAACATGTGTATAGCTAATAAATTATGCTTAAATTGTAACTTAAATGAAGTTGATAATGCAAGTTTCACGATGCTGTTATATATTAGACGATATCTAAGATTTGCCTTCAGTGGCACAGTAGGGATTCTAAATGATTATTTATGTCACAAAATGCCCTGCCTTATAATCACACCCAGCCTTGTAAAGGCAGCAGGAAGTGATGCCTTACTTTACAGGCTCCCATGACTCGCGCTCAAAGCCCCTGTGTATAGACTGAGCAATGGAGGACTCCATTAGATCGACGTATCGCACCACCAGCGGGGCATACAGGTCCTGCAGATGCTTGTGAAACTTCCCATTGCAAAGGTGGTCTTAAAGAAAGAGAAACAGATAGACTTATGAATCAAACCAAGGTTAATAAACGGAGCTATGCCTGCTAACTTTTTAGGTTCCGATATGCGTTACTTTACCACTCAGACTGTAATTGTGACTGTAAGTGAACGGTGCTTACAGTCAGTTCGTAAAAAGTCATTAAGGAGCTGGAAGAGAGGAAAGCTATCCCAGCTTTCAGGAGACTGGATCTCAAGAGCTGCATCCATGTCGATGGCATAGAGAGACAGGAAGTGCTCAGCATGCTCCACCATCAGATCTGACCACCATGCAAAGGCCTTGATTACCATGAAAAGGTAAAGTGAAAAGGGAAAAAGGACAGATGGAGAAACAGAGTTAACAACAAGAGTTATTTGGCCTGATCTGAACTAACCGAGAGCAGGGACGAAAACGTTTCTCACGTGGTATAAACGGCATTACACTGACTCAGTTTTCACCTAAATACCATTTTGTGTTTACAAAATGTGTTACACTTTACGATATAGGTTTCATCACTGTTTTTTTTGTGTGTTTAATTGCAACTCTATAGCTTCTGTTTTTAATAATGAAAGAACCTAATGAAGTGAATACGTCTTTTTGCTTTTGCTGAATCATTAAAAAGTAATAAATGCATACTCCCAAAGCTTATGTTGGGGACTTATATGGTTATGTTGTACTTTTATAGGTAAACAATTTCACCATTAAAAGTATAACTAACTGAAATGTGATTACATTATTTGCTTTTTTTTGCAATGGAAAAGGCTTAAATATCATTAAGTTTGAAAGCACCATGACTACTAGAATGAAATAGTATTATTTAATTCTTAAGTTAATTAAGCTTCTTAATGTGGTTATCATTTTTAATAAAGTTATCTTCCTTTTACTGGCAGATCTCAGGAAAAAAATATACTGTGAAACTTGACAGTAGAACAATGAAGTGGCCAAATTACCATCAAAATCCATAGTAGAACTGTAAATTAATTTATGGTCAGTTCATAGTCAAACAAGTTTACAATTATACTATGAACTTTGACAGCAGAACCATGAAGTGGACAAAAAGATCTTGAACTTTATGGTCAAACTGTGAAAGTTCACATTAAAACTGTCAAGCAATTTACAGTTTTAGTATGAAATCTCACAGTACATCTTTTCTGGGGATACTTTACTTAGGCATTTATTCAATTTTAGATAGTACACAGTACACACAGTATCTATATCATCCTAATTTGACAGAGTTGGGACACTATGAAAAATGCAGTGTTCCTTTTGTACTTTGACTTTTATTTTAATGCAGACTGTATGAACCCAAATGTCATATGCAACACATAAAAAATGGGACAGGGCAATTTAGGAATAGTAATGGCAAACCCCCCCCCCAATAATGTTGTAACTTCAAACAGGTGATGTCAACAGGTAATTGTAGTTATGATTTTGGTACAAAAGCAGCATCCAGATGAGTAAAGATGGCCAGAGGAACAAATGTACGATAACTTTATTGAAATGTTCCTTAAATGGTCCTCAAAGAAAGATTGGAAGGGATTTCTGTAATTTCACTTTTTCTAATTTGGTTTGTTTTGCATTGCCTTTTAAAAAAATACATGAACATCCCTGGAAAAGATAACATCTTAAAGGCAGGTTATGTAGCTATAATATCTCGCTGTACTTTTTTGAATTAATACTGCCATCACAGAATAATAAATTAAGTAAATGGCACTGATATAACACTATACCATAACCGACCCTGGCTTTTGAACTTGTTGCTGATGACAGTCTGGATGTTTTTCGTCTTTGATTCAAAGCACACAGCATCAATTTCATAACAAAAAAGACCTGGAATATTAATTTGTCTGGTAACAATTTCCACTGTGTTATGGTTCATCCCAGATTCATCCTAAACCAACCGAAGCTTTATTTGGACATTGTTAACATGAGTCATACTATAGTATATTATGTATTATAGAGGAGGTCATATGCAAAGCACTTTTAATAATTCTTTTAAAAACATTATTTGAGAGTATTCAAACTTTTCAATAATTTATTCAAATATTTGTTGGCAAACTGAAGAACTTTTTGCTCCTCGAAGATTCAGCCTTTTGTGGATACTGATTTTGTACCATATAATTAATACAATGTCCTATTGAAATAATTATTTCTACCTTGTACATTGCCCCTGTCTTTTTGTAATGTGTTGCAATAATGGTTGACCAGAAAGAAAAATGAAATATCTTGGGATACTGTGTGGATACTGTGTGCAGTTAAATAAAAGTCAGAGTAAACATGAGTAATAATGCAATTTCTTTTTTAATTGCGTTTTTTCACACCATGTGTGAAAACCCAAATTTTATATAGACACACAGGCAAAAAGGGGGCTAAACCCGAAGTTGCAAACTATGAAGCATTTAATAATCTTAACAGCAAATAGTTGTTCTTATCTAATACTCTACAAAACTAGGGCACTGCAGTTAAAGTTTGATAGCCACTGCTATATGCCAAGCATTAACTCACTTTTCACAGTGAAGCAGCTTACTAATACCAGCAAATGTCACACCATGACACATAATGATTTAATGGCTTAAAGGTAGCAGAGATGCATGTACTTCCATATTTCTCACTAGAAAAAACACTGTGGATCATTACCATGTAACTCTAATAGTGATTCAGTCCACACAGACATGCTGAACGACTATAGATATTTCCATATTATTTCAAAACTTCTGCTTGATTTGATTTTGTCCTTGATCTTTTTCTTTAACAGCAATGCATTTTTAAGACATCACACAACCTTCTAGTTATTATTATTCTCAAGAGACTTGATTTAGAGATCTTGAAAACTCCTGACAGTGTTTGAAGGCTCTTATCCTCTTTTTAAAATTGATCTATTTCAGCAAATGGACATCTCTGTTTGAAGAAATCACCTGTTGTTTCAAAACATTGACCTATTATATTTATAGTTGATGGTGAAATACAGATTTGCTGTGCCTTTAGAATCTTGCAAACTGATCTCACAAAGCCCAGCTATGTGGTTTCTTACAGCAATACATGTGCTTTTGGAGCAGATCTTCTCAATCCAACCATGGCACTCAGAAAGACTGTATAGTAGATATCTGCCTCTCCTGATTCTATTTAACAGCTTGTTTTTAATGGTTTGCATCTAATAATTAAAATCTCTATAAAGAACAAAAACAAGATTTTTTTTAGTTTTATACTAAATATTTAATATTGTCATGATTTTCCCTGTGTACAATAAGACTATGTAAATCGATTTCCCTGCTCCTAGCTTTTCATGTAAACAGTTCACTGCCTTAATGACAGTAAATGGTGGGACAGGTCTCAGTAATGTATTATTTTAGAATTAAACATTTCTGACCTATGCTTTATTCTAAGTACCATTAAAAGCTTAACATTCTGCAATTTTGGGTTTGACTCATGTTTTCTGCATAGGGATATATTCATATTATAGATTTGTAACACAAAAAAGTCAATTTAACAAACAATGTTAAACAACAACAACTTAAACAATTAATGCATTTAGTTACCCTTTTAAATAGAGTGAGACTTTCAAGTGAGAAAACAACATACATCATCTGCCCAGAAACATGTGTATCATAATTACTATAAATGCACTTTATTTAATCTTATGTTGCAAATTGTAGTTGCATGGTTACTGTTTTTAACAACATTTACTTGATTAATATTACAATAAATCCAATATAAAGTGGGGTCAAAATGCCAGAAAGGGAGCATTTCTCATGCAGGTGAAGTAGATCTAGTCACATGCTTTTTCTCTTCAGATGAATGATGAAGTTGCTCAACCATTCACATCTCTACATCCCTGCCATTAGGATAAGGATGTGACTCAATATCATGCAACTTGGCAATCCCTTGCATGCAGCAAGCTTCTTAAGAAAGGAAATTTGCTTTCTACAGTGTGATATATTGTTTTATCTGTTCTCCAACAGCCTTCTTCAGTTTTTCAAATGTGGTGCAAGATTGATAAATTCCAAATAATGTTCTCATATGCTCTCTTAGATGCATGTGCTGACTTAATTTGACTTACTAATGGCAGATATATTCAGCATTAGAGAAGGGTTAGCCTTATCTTTAATATATATATTTTTTTGTTGTTATACCCTGCTAGCCCACATTTCATGAGTATTCACTTAACACTGACCAGCTTTACTGCCAATTACATTTTGAGTATGCTACACAGACCTCAGTATTTCCAATTATGGACATAAAACAAAGCATTCATTGGGGCAGCAGGGCAACATATATGGTCAAACTTAAAAGAGACTCACAGGTAGAAAGAAGGATATATAAAATAGGGTAGCATCTGTTAAATCCAAACAAATCTGAGATCCTTCCCCAAGTCTTTCTTGCTTAAATGTCTAGCTATCTGACAAATAATCATCGTACAATGGCCTAATGATTTGTAAGCAAGAACTTGCAAAGGGAAAGAGCTCAGTTGTAATTTTGGATTAGAAACCATAGATAGAAAGGACGCTTCAGCTCTGGAAGGGGGAGAGGGGCTGAGAAACACTAGCAGGAATGGGCAATCTCATATATCATACCAACATGGCTAGAATGACAGTAGTAGAGGGTGGGTGGTGCAAGTTCAGACATTCCTGAAAAAAATGTGTTTTTTTTGTCCACTAGACCAACCACTGGAAGTGGTAATGCAAGCATTAGAGTGATTTCCTTCAAGACTGTAAAGTGAGGCAGTACAAACAAACTTGAGTGTCACCTTATTATGAAATTAAATTTCTCAGACTAAAAGAAATTAGAGGTATATATGCCCCTCGCAACTCATTCATGTCATGCTTAACAATACAGGATTGATTATGTATTTAAAAAAGAAAAACACATGGAAATATTGCTTAGACTATCAGGTATACAAATAAACTCTCACGATTGGAACACCTTTTAAAGGGTTATTTTGGTTGCTGTCCCCATCTATTATAGAGCAACTGTATGTTATAAAATTCACTTATAATCCAACATTTGGACCATTTAAGATACATCAGATGTTGCATACTTTTTTAAAAATCAGTTCTCATTCTCAGTTCTCATTCTTTATTGAAATGCCCCACCTGCTCACCCCAAAATGAGAGTAAAGCTTCAGGTGACTTAACATGCTTGAGGGGAAAGGTACACTATGTGATGAAGACTTGAAAAGAAAGGAAACATGTATACTGTACCGACTGGTCCCCTGTACTTGTGACCGCAGCCTGTTAAGCATATTCAAAAAAATACAATAAATCTGTAGAGCTCAGGAAGTCCACTGATTATCTAAATATAAATGTACTGTAGGCATGCCAAGCATTTCGCCAGGTGGTGGATTTAAATAACTAATGAATCATGCAGTCCTGCAAATTAAATATAAATGACCATTTTAAAAGTCTATCCTTGATGGTCATTTTTCATTTAATAAGAAATCAGGGCTTCTTTTAAAGCAAAAATCCAGAATCAGAGGTTGAAAGAGACTGATTCACAGGAAAATGTCAGCTCCATCAAACACTATTTACCAAACTATATTGTCATTAAGAGGAAATCTTATAAAGCAAGTCACTTCAAAGAATGAGGTTGAATGACTGGATTGAAAGAGGAAAAAAGGCAATATAGTCTTTTGGGCTTTGCTCACCTCTGCATGATGGTCTTGATTCTGCTGAAGAACCTCAATGACCAACTCAGCCAGACGGATCACATGCTCCAGTTTTTTGGCAGGTGTAGCTAGGTTGGCTACATTCTCTGAAGCAGAATCACGACATACAAAAGAGGTCAGTAGTAGTGTACAGAAGACCTTTGTTATGACACTGCTAATGTAGTTACAAAGTAAACTTAACTTAACACTAAAGGACTTAACAACTGTCAATTTGCATGCAGGAAGAGTAACATGGTTGATGACACTTATTAGGTAAAATGTCTGCCCAAACGTAGTGTACATATTCTTTCTAAATTGGTCTGGAGCCAACTTAACTCTTCATAAAGAATAAATTAGCTAATTGGTTAATTCAGTTTTTCCCTAAACCACAATTTACACAATTTACAGTTTACTTATTTACAATAGTTTTCATTGCATGGAACTCATACTTTTTGTTCTACTATAGTCATTACTATATACATTTTACTATATTATTTTAATCAGTGGCTAATTCTGTTACTACTTTGCGAATGTGATTTTTAAATAGGACTAAAGTAATCAGTCCTGAACATGTATCTCAAGTAACTGAAACACACTATCAGACAAATTATTGAATGAAATGAATGTAGGACAAAAATATCATCGGAAAACAACAAACAAATAAGACAATAACAGACATATACAGTACTCATGGACAAAAATGTAAAGACTCCATTAAACATGAGCCAGAATTATTTATATAATGTATTGCATCTCTGACGTGCCTGGTTTTGCCTATAACTAGACTACTGCTTTTTGAGGGGGTTGAAATTTGTTCTCAATAATTAAGAAGCAACTTTGGAATGGCTTACAGCTATATGGTAATATACTACCAATTAGTGATATCTGATAAATTCCTGCTCATTGGCTCACATAGTTTTGATGCCATCAACACAAGCTGATGAAGTAATGATATTGGCTAGAATGATAATCTTTGATTATTATCATCCAGATGTCATACTTCATCTATATTCAGTGTATTAAATTGTTCATCCCATAAGCTTTTCTCAGGAGTTTGGTGTACTGGTGGGAATTTAATAACTATAACACATTATTGTACAATTGTTTAAATGAAGAACCTTTGTAAACATATTTTCTTCACAGTTTAACACACTGAAAATGTGGTCACTGATACATCTAGTGACAGATAGTATTGCACAACAAACCAGACACAAAGAATCACTAGAACTCTTTGTTTATATTTTGAGAATAACCAATAGTCACACAATCATAGCTAAACACAACTGTTGTGCAAGTTGCATACTATCTTCACAGGTTTTAGAGCATTCACACAATGGTGCAAATAGAAGGGTAGACCATGCCAAAAAAATTGCACACAGTGCAAGCTTGTGCTAAAGGAGAAGGGGTTATGTTATAGATGTTGGGTTATGTCTGAAGGGATAAAAGTCAGTGTCAAATATAGTTTCACCTGGATCCCTTTGATCTTTTAAAGTTTTCTCAACTTGAGAGAGTGGGGGACATAAAAAAATAAAATAAAAAAGAAAACAGAAACAAAAAGGAGTCATTAGGGAGAGGAATATGTATCTCGATATAAGTGACAGACATTGTTTTTAATACGTTTTGTCTAGATTGCACCCCAGAGGACTTTTGATTATTAGTAAGCAGACAAAACAATTAAAATATATAGCAACAAAGACAAACGTGTTGCAGAAAAACACAGAAAGACACTTAGCAAAGAGACCCTCATGAAATGTTAAGACACATCAAAATGACACGCAAGCACCTGGCAGGAAAAAAATGCATAGTGAAAAAGACACACTAAACAGTATAGTTGCAGACTCTCACAAAGCATAGTCTTAAACATAAACTTTTAACACTGGTTCAAACACACATGACTCATTGTTCCACTGCTTTAGTCCAATTCTCCTGGTAGTCAGCAGCTGAAGTGATCTGGAATCTCCAGTGAAACCAGCTAGTACACTACAGCACAGACACACAAGCAGACTGAGGGAAATTACAAGTAAGAAACTAAAAAATGCATTCAAGTCATGAGGATGATCTTCGAACCAAAAAAACAGGACAAGATGAAGCTGAACAGATTATTCCACAAACAGATGTACCCATAACCAGCACAAATTCCTGCCCACTCCAAGAAGTTAATTAATGTTCTTGTTGCACAAGCTATACCATTATAGTGAAATGTAGAACATCCACTTGTTTGTGGTAAATGTTGTTGCAACGGAAAAAACTTTTCGCTAATGTATAGCCTTATATAATTACTTCAGTCAAATAAAAATATTAGTAACCTATACCAGCACACCCTTAAAACTCCAAAGAGCACATACTGGCGGGTGTATTCACACATCCCCTTTTGTCTCTTATTAATTGTACTGTAGCTTTTTTTTATTGTTCATGTTAGTCACGGAATTACTTGTTTTAATATGAATAACTTATACTGGGAGTTTAAGGGGCTATCCATTAAGTTTATTTATAGCTAGGGAGACAGAATTCGCCAATTGTCCAATGGCAAATCCAGATTCTGGGCGTTGTCATCCAAGGTTCATAAGGCTACTATTTTGCATAATATTATTTAAGCTAATAACCAGAGTCATACATCTTACTTTTAGAAAATGCTGACTAGCTTATTGAAAAATTGTAAACTTTGCTTTGTGTGCCACCTAAAACAAATGATAGCTGGAAAAGAGCAACTACAGCAAAGCAGACTTAAATGTTAATGTAATTTTTAATGCCTTTAAAAGTCTTTGGGCAATATGTTTTTATTTATTTATTTAATTATAATTTTTTTACATAATAAATATTTGACTGTTTGCCCCAATTTGGTATAACAAACCTGCCAAATATTTCTTTGGGTTGCATTTTTAACTAATGCAGGCATATAGCTGTTGTGTACCACATTTTTGCTTAATCTTTAATAAAACTGAGAGAAATAGTTGAGTTTATCAGGTGCAATGAAATATTAACCACTTAATCAATGTCTAGGAAAGCCTCATTCATTTTCTTAATTTTGTTCTGTTTTTACCTTCTGCCTCAAAATAAGTAAAGGTGTAAAAAAAAAGAGAGAAAGATGGGCATAAAGAGATGAATAGGTTGTGGGATGAAAAGGGTGATAAGAAATTACTCACGGATGGTTAAATCCATCACTTGTGTAGCCAAGGAGTAGACAGGGTGATCATACATTTCCCTCTTTTTGCCTAAAGAAAAAGAGGATTTGGGCATGCAAGAGTTTGGGGTCAGAAGTCATGGGTTAAGGGGTAAAAATGGTGAAGGGCATGTCTGCTGAATTCTGTAATTTTAAGAAAATGGTGCCAAAATAATTTCAAATAACAATTGGAGCAAAGTAACTCGCAGAATAAACACAGATCGATTCACCATTTGCAACCCTTATAATTAAGAAGGGACAGAAACAATGAGTGTGTTCACATAAACATAATAACTGTACTGTAACAGCCATATACATAAATATATAAATAGGTACATATTTATACACCAACATACCTTATATATATAGGTATGTTTGTGTATAAATATGTTTGCATACAGACCCACATATAGAGGAGCTAAAGATCAGGCTGTATTGGATATTACATATATTACTGTACAAAAACACAGTATTTTGATTGCATGAGCATTTAAATGATCACATATCTACATGTGTGTGCATGTAAACACACTCAGTGATTTGATGTGGTACACCAGTAGGGTGTCGGAGGTGAAGTGTGAGGTGGGGTCAAAAGACAAGGGTCTTGTCTTTTTAAAGGGAAAGAAGGCCCAATTCTAAAGAGATTATCATCAAATTCCTGTCATCATCTTGCTGCTGGCTCTGGTAAATACCAGTGCTTCCCTGTCCTTTCTCCTGTGGATCCTTCCACTAAAGTATCTACCATTACTCACTTTTTTTCAGATTTTCTCATCTACAGCAGTTGATTTTTAACTTATATCCAGTAACATATATCCAGCATTATTATTTAACCCAAATTCTATATTGCCCTTTCCTTAACCCTTTTCTAGACTAGATTTTCTTCTGCATTTACCTCACTTTCCCAAAGAGGCTTCCGCAAGTAACTTCATAATAGACTAGCCTGACATGGTTAACTCCTAGGCAATGTAGAGGACTTAAAAGATTTATTTTACCAGCCATCATAAGAATAGTTGACAGGAATGATCTTGGCTTTAGAATTGGGCAGAACAGGAACAGGAAACAGGAACAGGAAAAAGCAGGGTGATGGAGAATATGCTGTGCTTTCAAGTTATGTTTTATTTTCCATGTCACCTCAAGTGAATGGAAGGAATCAGACACTCCTTATTCCAAGACTTTGAATGCATTTTACTTACCAGATAATGCACACAATAACTTATGCACTCATTTTATAGCAAAAATTGTTTGGCAACAAGTCATCCAAGAAGGGGCTCTGACATTATAAAAACAGAAGCACAGTAGGTTTTACTTAAACACTTATGCATACATGTATTTTTCCATTTCATTTGGAGCAACATTTCCAAAATATTTTATGCAGGGGTTTAGAAGGATTCTAGATGCCGTTTAAATCAACTACATTTTAAATCTTCATAACAAGGTAAGAGAATAATTTATAGATAAACATTATTTGGTTGAATCTTGTTTTTAATTTATCCCCATATATCTCAAAATCATTTCCAACCGAAGCTCCACCACAATTACCAACCTGAGACAGTGAGAGCCATCAGTCCTTTCTCCAGGACCCACAAAGTCAGCCAAGGAATAAAGTTACATACACTTTCTTCTATTGCAATATACCCTACTGATACACAGTGTTCTGATTCTGAATACTTCTGATACTAGTGTTTCTCAGAACTGGCCCTGGGTGCCACTGTCAAGCACATCTGAGTGTACTTCTTAGTCCAAATACAGCCAGTTAGGTCTAGTTAGGAGTATTAACTGAATTGATTCAAGCATCTTGAAAGTAGGTTCAACATTAACATCTGAATTGCAAAAAGAATTTAGGACCAGGTGAAATCCCAGAAAACCAGTGTGCTAGTGCTAAAACAGAAAAAATATGAATTTGATCTCTTTAAAAGTGTATTTATCTCATTACTTAATCTGTGGAAGTTATATTCAAATTCTGAGAAAGCATTATTACACTAAAAGATACATTACTCAAAAGCTCAAGAGTGCTCTGAAGAGCTATTACATGCATCACATTGAACCAATACGCACTGTGGACATTTCTTCAAAATCAATACATTTGACAGGGCTGAGAGAGAAAGGTCAGAGTAAAAGAAGCTCGGCTGATCTTTCTATAGCTCAGATTAAACTGGTGGATAAAGAAGGTTAAAGGAGGATAGAGCTTTGGGAGAGAGGACAATAGTAGTCACCTTCCACTCTAGCGTAGTCAGTAATACGCTGGTAGTTTATCTGCGCCGCCTGCTCCAGGCATTTACGGATAACAGCCTTTACATCTTCTTGTGGCACTGGAGTAACAATGTCTTTCATCAGAACCTGGGGGTCAACAATACACATTCACACACAAATATGTTTACGCTTTGAAGAACACTACTTAATGAGGCACCTCTTTCTGTTACTCTCCTTCTCTGCTTGTCACATATGCGTACACACATTTCAGCCACTCTGACACTCAGAGCAATATATCAACACAAATCAATTGTTTCATTACCCTTTCCAGCAGAGACAAAGTGGCTTTCAGTGCTCCCTCGGGACGACCAAAAGGAAAACAATATCTACAGCAGGAGGGAAAACGCAATGATAAATACCGCAGGTGGCATATTTTGAAGCAAAAAAGCTGAAAAACAGAGGTGCATAAATATTGTACTAAGAAATCAAACAGGTTGCCTGCTGGCATCTTACCTGAAGTTTGTAATCTGGTTCTCCAGTAGAACACGTAACCGCTCTTTTATGTCCTCAAAGCGCTCCTTTTCTTCCACGGTCACAGTTCCAAGACCATCAGGTCTATTTCCAAAGCAAAAATAGGATTTTAGTTAGTAATTACAAACAATAACTAAATGAACACCTTACTGTATGTTTATTACTAAAAGGCCTTCAATGTTTAAGTGCATATTATATCTAGGACTATTTTGTACATGAAATAAAACTTGTTAAGCAAGATGGCAAAGTGTCAAAACTGTCTTATTCTCCATCATCTGAGGAATGACTTTAGTTGAACTGAAGAAAGTAAAAATCAGTTTTCTGAAATTCTAATGTGATGCTGACAAAAGTAACCTGTGTGACCGTTTTTTCTTTGTAAAACAACAGATCATTTTGCAAATACATGCCACATTTTGTTTTCAAGATCTATCAAGGTGACAGTTTTAAACTTGTGCACCATGCATTATTCATGCATAGTTTAACCTCTGTGTTTTAAACATAGCACAGCCACTTGTTACTATAAGTGCACGACAGTCTAGACAGTCTAGGGACTTTAGGTTTTTAGGTGCACGATAGTCTAAGCACATCTTTACTGCTAAAACGTGGTAAGATGAAACACAGTGGCTTGGACCCTGTTTAAAATATGTAGGTTAATAATAACAACAACGTTAAGAATAACAAGGGCAATAAAATTAGTGCAAAGATCTGTCACATTTTTGCTCTTTTTTTTACAATAAACTTATTTTATTCATATCTTTTTAATTTTTGTGAAAAAAAGTATTAAGCATGTATTACATTTTAAGATCCTAATGGGAGATGCAGGAGAGTAGCTTGGGCTATACGCGGTTTACTACCAAACCAAACGGGTACTATTTGGATATAAAGGGATATTTTAAGTGTTAACAGGCTAGTTCTAAGTAAGTCATCAATATGATCAAGGTTCCTGGTATTCCATAGCAGTTTGATGGCAGTGCCTTCATGATGGAGCTTGGCTACTACATGTACTGTATATAATGACAACAAACTGTGAGAGTGCTGCAAGGTTCAGTTATAGCTAATGGCTCAACACTGTGGCTGGACAGTGATTGAAGTAGTACAACTCACTCTGGTGTCCCAATTAAAATTCTTTTGGATTTCCAATAAGCATGGCAGATTAATTGCAGCCCAAGCAGCTGTTATTTGCACGCTAATGCACTGTGATTAATAAAACTTTGTGCTTGTTAAAACTTTGTGTTTAATAAAACTTTCTGCACCACAGGCTGTGCTATCACATGTGTTATTACAACAGCTGTTCAACAACAGCTAATGTATCTGGCTACAGCATACAGGGAGTTTTTCCTTGTCACCTTAGGCTTGCTTAATTTGGGATTGGCTTTGAGACAATGCTCCATTGTAAAAGGCGCTATATAAATAAACTTGAATGCTTCATTGTAAAAAGTGCTATATAAATAAATCTGACTTAACTGGAATTAACTAGGTAATACATTGGTTTAGTCATTAATAATAATAAGGATAGTAACCTTAGTTTACCATGGATGTACTGTCTGACGCCCGCATGGACGTTATGCGGTTATACCAGCAATACATGTGCAACAGTACTTTAACTTGACTACAGATTTCACCTTGAAGTGGCAGGAGATGCACATCCTTGTCAATGACTAATTATAGCGTTATGCTTAATCTATTCAGAATTTTAGCAACCTGACACGTTAATGACTGTATAAGCTATGTACTAAAACCATCAAGTTAATATACTGCTCACAAAATTAGGGAATACTTCAAAATGAAATCTGTCATAATGAAATATCCCCTATTTTTTGTAACCGTTGTAGTTCAAGGCACTTCTTAATCTGTATCAAACACATTACTACTTTCTTTTATCTTATACTATTCTTTTAAGTGACAATACTAAGTGTGAGTACACTTACACACACACACACACACACACACACATATATAAAAACTTCAAATCAAAATAAAAAATTGAAATGAAATAATAATTTTAGGAAGAAGAAAGGCTGCAGTTCTTTGCAGACAACGCCCACTAATGAAGCTCCATGATAATATTTTTAACCTTTTTCGGTTGCTGCTATTAGGAGTCACCACAGTGGATTGCTTCATATTGCATTTGACACTGATTTTTACGATGCATTACCTGCTGATGCAACTCTCCTTGTTTATCTGTTCTTGGGTCTGACACAAGGACTGTACGGGGGTTCAGAGAGGCTCTTAAATCTCTTGGATCTTAAATTGCCACAATCAACATTTACATTATAAACCTAGCTCTGTTTTGAACCCAGGTCTTCTGACACTGACGTTTCCAGCAGCTGGTTCTGCCCACTGACGTGTTCTCCTAACTGCTCATTAAACTTAAATAAGCTCTAATAGCAGTAGATCCAATTTCCTTATCACTCTAAATGTATTTTTCATGAAGCACATAAGCTTCTCATAAGACACACGTTCATTTCCTTATAATTGACATAATTCTATAATGAGGAGTCTTACCATTCCCATTAATAGCATTGTTATTTTCTCCATCTATTTTGATAAAATAGAGCTAAATAACTTATTTCCCTCCATTTAGCTCTATTTTGATAAAATAGAGCTAAATAACTTATTTCCCTCCATTTAGTGGCTTCTTACCTTTGAAACACTGGAACTGGTTGAGATTTAAAACTCCTCCTTTTTTTAGACTCGGTTTTTCCTTCCGGCTTAGAGCCAGCCCCCTGTAACTCAGACCCCCTCTGACTATCAGGAACATATGATGAGGTGAGCAGCATTGGTGCAATGAATTGGGGAATAAAAACAATAACTGAAGCGAGAAAATGCCTTTATGGTTGAATGGACACTATTAAGACATTGGAAAGAAATGGGTTAAAAGAAGAAACAACAAATAATAAAGTGAAACCAGTTATATGTAATGGAGTAAATAAAAAATATTTACATAACAGAGAAAAAATATGACAGGACAAACAGCAAATCAATAGGTGATGAAAGAAGTATTGTCGCCCCTCTTCTCTCTACACAGATTTTGTTATAACTATAACCTGTACAGATGTCATTATAGATCAATCACTGCCCTGTCTCCTAAAATTTTAAATGTACCTGTTGCCATGGACATGGGAGGCACAGAAAGCGAAGCTGTAGTGCAGCAGCGTTGGGTCAATCATGTGACCTGTATCCGCTCTTTCCAGCAGGTCTCTAAGGTAGCCCAAATGTCGATGGCATCCCCTTACCCCATTTCGAGCACAGTACTCATCCAGAACACAGACCTGACCTGGGCTAAACCAGCCCTGTAAGCAGAACAAAGCAAAATAAAGAGGTTGAAGTAAAGTGAGCAGTAAGATTGTGTTTTAAATAAACCTACACCACAATCACTTAGATGTATTAATACATCTAAACACACACACACACACACACACACACACACACACACATACATATATATATATATATACATACACACGTATATCCAATTATCCAATCTCCGATACCTACATAAGAATTACGTTTATTGTTTCATAGGCTATTTCTTACTTGTTTAGTAATAGTTGTTGGGAGTTAATTTAGATTTTTAGGCTCTACAACAAAGCTGTTTAACTTACCAGGCAGGCAAAGTTGTCATTGAGCCTATAGTCCAGTGTGAGTCTCTGTACCATCTCGAACAGTGAGGCGTGGTCAAAGTTACAAGGATTGGCTGAGATAAACTCATCCATGCCGTGCTTCTGTGCCCGATCAGCATCTGTCCATCCAGTCGCACAAGCCACAGGAAAATTAGGTGGGATGCCGTAAGGAAGAGAAAATTAGCAAAACAGTCTGTAGAAGAACCTGCATTTCTTAAACAAAAGATCAACATCTTATTGAACTACTCTATTCTAAAGCAAACTAAAGACTTTCAGCGAATACATTGTCAACTTGCAGCAGAAGTCAAGGAGCGTTCAATCATTTCTAGCAATATGGAACTGGGCAATGCTCAAATTCAATTCATCAACCCATGTTTAAACTGGATGGGCATGCATGGACTGATTTGGGTGCAGTTTTTCCAAACTATCACTATGATTTCAATTCCAAAGACCATTAACTCTAACTCAAGGGAAAGTGGATTGTGGAGAAAATCTTAATGATGAATTTGAATAATGCTTTTCATTCACATGAATACAATAGATTCTGCCATTCACAACTGATTAATGCCATTCACTTATAAATAAATAATGGATTGTGTGCTTGTAAAAATGAAAAATGTAAGAGAATCAGAGGAGTATAAGTTTGTTTTGATTAGTAAGTTTATATTAGTATTTTATTGGAAAGATTAAAAATTATAAAGTTTTCATAGAGAGGTTACATGAAAATAAGAAAATACGTTCTTAAACAAAATAATGTTGAAAATAATGTTTTTTTATTTCAGTATTTGCAAATGTAGTGCATATATTTCAAACTACATACGTCTCAAATATATATATATTTTTTTTAGAAAACTGCATATAATGTATTTCCTATTGGAAAACAACTTAATACATCTGTGATGAGATTACTGTTTGTTAAAGTGAATGTTATGGAAGTGATAGATGATAGAATCTGAGCTAGTGCAGTGATGATTGTGTATTTATAAAGGGGAATTATGTGTGCAATGTCTCTTAGCTCAGCATTGTGACTAGCAGCTCACTGCCTCTTTATACACATAAACAGGTGGAAATGAGTATGAATGTGAGTGGTGGTGACTGGGCAGTATCAAAACATTTTCACATAATAAGAAACTAGATCTGTAAAATGTTATCTTTTTAGATTAATTGGATTAGGGACGGTTTCAATTAAAACTGTGTTGTCTGACCCAAAATTGGTGGCAAAAAAAGAATGAAAAGGGAATATGTATTTATGGGCAAACTATGTTCAGACAAAGAAATGAATAAATATAAGAAAGTAAGGTAATGTGGAAATGAGTTTCACTACAGAAAAGATTGAGTGGATAGACTTCATAAGAAAATACATTAAACATAAAAAAGACACTGCTGTCAACATAATATATATAAAATATTGAAAACTGCTGGAGAATTTATGATAGTATGTGTAAGTAAAGCAAAAAAAGTATGGAGAGAATTGGATGAATATTTTAGTAAACACAGAATGGAAAGTGGTTGGGAGGGGTAACGGAGTAAAAGCTTAAGAGAAGGGCTTAAGAGACATTTAACAGTGCTTTAACAATGTTATTACCTAATATACATTATATACCAATGTTATAACAGCTGGGAACTATAGACTAAAATCAATGTATTTTCAGCTGTACGCATTGAACTAATATATGGCAGTCTATTTCCATTTATTTTCCATTAAGACTATGTAGTTGGGGATGGAATTACATTATTTGGTTACACATTTTTTATGGGTGTACTAAAATGCGCCATGATTATTGAGAATCACATGCGGGAAGATAATGAGTCAAGCCGCTATGCTTTCCAGTGACATGCAAAAATAAATAAATTAAAATAATATCCCACACTGTTCATACAGTTACCAAAGAGTGGGCATTTTCATTCATTATTTTATCAGCATATGCAAGTTGACAATACTTGAAGGTTGTTCAGTGTGTTCACGACACTTGCTGAGCACACTAGCAAGCAAGCCACTACAGTGGCACGCTAACAGGCTAACATTACAGTTTTGTTGCAGTAATATGGGTTTAGCATGAAGCCAACAGGGGCTAAAATTGGGTCATTCATTCTCTGGGAAAATGGGAAATAACAATGAAAATAAACAAAACCCTGCCCTTTTGCCACCATCTAAATGGAGATGACACTTGAATGCTCACCTATTCAAGCAATAAATGGGTAATCAGAACACAAATTCAAAATGAAATCTCACTGCTAAAGAAGCTACGCTGGGACTCACAGGACTTACTAACAGACCCAGAGAATCTGATAAGTAGTAGAAAACTGGGAGTATTTTATGGCAACAAAAAGATGGCAATACCAAGTCCTTGGCATTGGCATTCAGAATACTCCACATACATATTTGCCAACTCTTCTTAATCAAAGCCAAAATGATTCTGTTATGCATTTAATCATAGAATGATAATATTCCAGTTTTCAATCTGAAATTTGATTCCTACTGTAAACAGCATGTACCAACCAGCTTTCTTTTAAATATACGTATTGCGTAATATTATATGTAATTCTTTACTTAGAGGGGTTTCTCACACCAGATGTAATTATGGTAGAGAAGGCAAGTATGCAAAGAAATTAATCATAATCATTAATCATAATAGCTCTATAATAACAAAAATCATGCATCCTATACCAGCAAAATAATGGAAGTTTATATATTAGGCCTACAGCCAATTAATGAACTATAAAAAGGAGATTCTACTTTGCTACTTAAGGCATGTAAAGCGAGATTCGAGATAAAAGAAAAATGAGGAGGGACAAAGAGAGTAAAAAAAGCACATTGTATTTGTCAGATAATGATTTTAGGATTATCTGACTGGTGCTAGCTAACAGGGAAGCACTTACCCTTGAGTCCAGCTAGAAGACAGCAGGGTAAGAAGGGACAAATCAGAATAACATAAAGACTAGCAACAAGGCTGAAGGAAAAATGCAGACACGAAAACCCTGACCCCACTACAGCTGCACGACTAAAGAAGGGTACAAGCAAAGCATGAAGGAAGAAAAACACAATGTAAAAACAACGACCTGTATCAACATGATAGTGTAGTCTGAGCTGGTGTGGGACAATGTCAGAGAAAGACAGACAGACAAAGAGAACAAGGGGAAAGGACAAAGAGAGAAAGATGGGGAGAAAGATAAAGACGGTGTGTCTTGTTTCTTTGTGCAGATGCAGTTGATTTTAATCAGGATTTTTAAATCTGCAATCTTTATAAGTAGGCTGTAGTTCAATTGAGACTACTGGCAATTTATCACACCTTTTAGAGATCCAAACTGAATTACTAATAATGCATATTTTGTGCCAGTATCAGCAGCTATAAGGATTCTTTGAAGGCACTGAATAAAGAAGTAATTATGAATATTTTACATTACTTTATTACATTACTACATTATTTTACATTATTGTCTTTATTGTTTAACGTTAAATTACTTTGTCTTGGATTTCAACATGTATTGAATCTTTACTATCAAGGCTAGCTTTAATAGCACAGATCAAATTAAAGCCTCAGACGAATCATCCAAACACAATGTCACCATGAACAAGCTACTTTTACCAAAGAAATACAAATATGTAAAAAAAATATAATTGCAGGAAACATGTTTAAATGTAAATGGAAAAAGGTAATGATTCCACTAGCACACATTTGTAGTTACCAAACTTCAAAAGTCTAAGTATCAGATTCTGTTGCCAATAAACCAAAAGCTGAATGATCAAGGATGTAGCAACAGCAACTTCTATTCTGGACTCAACAAGAGCCCGCATCATTGCCCTCATTCTCTGTCTCTGGATGCATTATTGGAGACTATCTGCATGTGTAGTTTTCCTAAAAGTTGATTGGTTGTAGTGGTCCAATCAAGTGGCCACCATGCTCTTCTAATTTAACCTCTTAGGCTTTCTGTTGTGGGATCATGTCATGACACTTTACTCTGTGAGATACAGAATTCTGAAGATACAGTTGTCCTGCCATTTTGGTGACATTGCCTAGCAGTATCTATTCCCACTATCCCACAGCATGTGTCTAAAATTTGATCACCATCTTCCAAACTATATACAATTTATATTGATATTTCCTTAATTTTGAGGCACCCAAAAGTCATAGGCAAGTCCCTTGTGACCTAACATATGACTGCAATGAACAATTCCCCAAACTGACACACAGATGGTGTCATTCAGTATGTTCATTTATCTATAATATTTTGTAATTCAGCGTTTTTGGAACATATTATCAGAAGCTTCGTAGTATTCCAGAATCTGCTAAAATCAACTGCATCTTGTAGTGGAGTTCCTCTTGTGTGAGTGCAGTGTTCTTTAAAAAGGGCATGTTATTTGTTACCCCTTTTGACATAAGCTAGGTCTGTAGATGGTGGGAATGTGAAACTTTACAGGGGAGCTTGGAACAAGTGTTGTGTTGTAGTAAGGAAGTTAAATGGAACCGGCTAAATTCCATTAGCAACCAACTTTCATTTACTGAACAATATTGTCGAATGAGAAAACACTGTTGGAATAATAGTAATAAACCCTCAGATGTCATTAAGTGTATTGGTTTACATAACTACTAATAATAAAACACAGCTCTGAAAAATATTACAACAAACACCAGTATACACTGTGTTTTGGAGACTGGAATGGTAAAACAGCTTTACTAGAAACCAACACAAAAAATCACTAGACCAGCACTAACCCTCATAAACCAACTTAGAACAATATGGAATATGAAACTTGTATGATCTTGCTAATTGACCAGCATACCAGCATCCAAAGCACAACATGAAAATTTTTTGAGTAGAAAGGTTTTTAATAACAAACAACCTTGAAACTCAAGCTGTATTTTGCATGCTGGTATGTATGGCTGTCTATTAGCAAGACCATCCAAGTTTCATATTCCATATTGTTTTAAGTTGGTGTATGATCATTAGTGTGGGCTTACATCACCACCAACAACAAAAACAATTTTAGGATAAAGAAACATACTCTGAATAGTTTCTTGACAGGTGCACACCAAAAACATGGGTACTGAATAGCAGGATCTATTTCATATATACCTCCTACAGAAACTAAGACCTTTGAAACACTTTCTCAAAAATCTGAAAAGGCCACGCTTTACTAAAAATGCATTTGTACTTCTGAACGCAAGTAATTAGAGACCAAAGGAAACTGCCTATTAACATATTGCTTCCATGTTTAATATTTCAAAGATAGAGCAGCTTTCAGATTATTCCAGGCATTTAGGATTAATGTTCCTGCAATTAATAAAATGAATGTAATACATTTAAAAAAATGCTTTTGATAAGACAATGCTGAATCAAAATTAATTTAGATTCATCTTTACTAAATATGTAACATACAACCTCAATTCCAAAAGGGTTGCTACATTATGGAAAATGAAATTAAAAAAGTTTTCTTTGACTTTGACAAGTTTGAAAATATTTTATGTTTTGTCTGGTCAAGTTCATTTCTTTTGTTCTTTCGGTTTTTATGCATCGATTTCTTAAATTCAGACCTACAATGCATTTCATTAAAAAAGTTGGTATGGTGTAATTTAAGGCTTATAGAAAAAAAAACAACTAAATGATAATCTGATTCTAAACAGGTAATGTGCAATCATAATTAGGTAAAGCAGCATTCAGGAAAGACTCATAGTCATAGAAGTGTCATAGAAGTGCAAAGATGGGCAGAGAATCTCCAGTTTGTCAATAAATGTGTAAGAAAAATATTGAAATGTTTAAAAGCAGTGTACCTTAAAGAAAGATTGGAAGGTATTTGCATAATTCGCTCTATACAGTGCATATTATTATTAAACAGGAATCAGGAGAAATTTCAGTGCAGAAAGTGCAAGGGTGCAAGCTTAAGCTGTAAATATCTGTGATTTTTGATCCCTTAGACAGCACTGCATCAATAACCACTATTCAGCAATAGCTGATATAACCACGCGAGCACGATATTACTTTGACAAAACTTTGTCAAGCCCTACAATACGTAGTTACATTCACAAATGGCACTTAAACCTTCAATGTAAAAAAAAAACTTGCATTACCCATGTCAGCATTAATACAGCAAAGTATATTGAAATCTTAGACTAACATATGTTACCCTCAACACCTATTCCAGAGATGTCCATGAATTTTTTTAACAAGACAAAGCTAAACCGTATGCTGAACACATTACAAAGCCATGACTGTGGCAGAAGAAGGTACTGGACTGGTCACAGAATAGGGAATTTTTTAATGAAAAATTTGACAACTAAGAGTGGGACGTAGTAGCAAAACACATTCCCTTTCTGCTTGGAAATGCAGGGATGGATGTTTATTAGCTTTAGAAATTAAGTTGACCAGATAAAACATGAAATATCTCTGGTTCATACTGTCTGCAATTAAATAGTAGTCCAAATAAATGTAAAAAACATTTTTTATTGCATTTTTATTTATTATTTTTTCCTTTCCCACACTGGTTGACTTTTTTTCTAATTTGGGGTTATACAGTAACATAAACAACAATAATATATATATATATATATATATATATATCAGATTGTCAAGACAATTAAACTATAAAGTAGTTATATTCAGAAAGCGCTCAATCTTTTTGTTTTTGGCGAGCAGTCTAAAATCTACAACATAGAAGAAAACACACTCCACTCTACACACTCCTCCCTTACCTTGTTTTACTGCTGCAATCTGCTAAGAATGCAAACTTTTGTACAAGTTAGTTATACGTTTCTCCATATTTATAGATCCCAAGTCAATAATAACAAGTTACATTCTTACTGGAGCAAGATGGCTGTAAAAATGTCAAGGGATGTGATATTAATAATGTTGCTGCTGTTTACCTACAAATGTTTAAGATTATTCATACATTTATATAAAACGTATTTATTAAAAAATTGAAACAATAATACATTTAAAAAATATAAATAAAATGTGCCTCTGTGTGGTATATGAGTGATAAGTACTGCAGTTACTGGTTCCAAAAAGACTGTATAGTAGCATGCCATAGCTCAGTATTAATTATATTTGTATTTTTTTAGTTAACGTTCAGCATATCATATCCCCCTTAAACCAGATGTGCATACAGGTAAACGGTGTGTGTATTCTTTTTAAAACTTACAGAACTGAGAGATGGGTGCATCCATTTGGGCAGAAGCTCCACCCTTGGAGTTGAGTTTCTGGACCTGGGTGGGTGGGACTGGTTTATGTGATTGGCCTGTGGCCCGGTACATGGCCTGCACCCATAGGATGCGGTCCTGTTCATCATCGCTGGCGAAGATCACAGTGTCGCCCTCCTTTACAGCATTAAAAAAAGCCCGGCCACCATCTAAGCCTAAGAATGGCAAGATGTAGATAGTAACTCAGATAAGCGGGGCATATGTGAGATATCTTGTCTTAAGAATATGAATAAATGAATATGGTGAAAAACTTGTTTTTGCCTTATTTATAATTTCTTATGTGTGATGTGGTGTACAGGTATTTGTGTTTGTGTGTACCTGGCTGTGGATCAGTGTAATCCACAGTATACCCATCCAGCTGCAGTAGCTCTTGTGGTTCTGACTTTTTTTCCCGATAGCTGCACATGGCAAAGGTGTACTGGCTCACCTGTAGCAAAATTTACATAGACACATGCATATTCTCAGCTCAGTTTCTTTTTACAATGGAATCTTGTTCCATGTTTTAATGGTTAAGTCATGCTCACATACCTGGACCAGAACAAAGAATCTCTTCTTCCATCTCTTCCAAACATTCTTACCAAAAGCCCACAAATACCTATATATAGGAAAGGTAAATTTAAGACTCATGTACTTCATAGTTCACTAATGGACTACGTCTGGAAATAGCTTCAAAAGTCACCTGATCTATTATTGCTGTATACCCTAAGTACATGTATTTTTGTTCGAATTATTGGTTCCTGAAGGCCATTTGAACACTGATTTGTTCAAAAGAAAGAAAAAAAAGAAAAAAAAATACCCAATGAAAAGTAATGTAAATATGAATAGTAAAAGGCTTAACTTATTAATCTGTTTCTGACCCACCCAGATTGTTTTTACACAATATATTAATATGTAATCACTGATTAAAAGCTCAAATAAAGCAAAGTAATGCAATAACTAATACGTCATTAATCAATTAACAACAACTTTAAATAAGTAAAAATAAGGTAAAACTTTATAGCCACTGAGACGAATGCAGTTTCAGCATGTCTTACCGGGACCAAGACTGTGAAAGTGTCTGTATTCACACCCACAAAATTAATATGGTGCACATAATATAATCCTAAAATTAGAGAAATGTCTATGTTAAGTTTCTTCAGCTAGGAGTTTTTGCTCCAGGTTATGTATTTCCAAGCCACTTATGTGTTGCACAACTTATGTCACGCAACTTTTTCAGCTCTAAAGCGTTCAATATTTTTGGTGTACCGCCTTTTTCTTCTATGCTGCCGTATCATCTAGAAAACCGGTCACTGACATTTTACTATAGTAAATCCAAACATTTTAAAATCAACATGAACAAATATTATTACACAGACAACATTCATTACAACATTCATGTTGTCAACACATGACAACATTTATCAACAAATGTTGTTTTCTATTAATGTAATATATAAGACTATTCAGATTATAATTTCACTAATCCAGATGGCATACTGTTTTGTATTAAATGAAGGATTGTCTGACTGAGGAATACATTTTTTTAATTAATTCGGTCTCTCCTAGCATAGCCTGTATCATCATTATGTGAATTAGGATAGTCGTTCTATCGACAAAGCAGCACAGCTTTGCACCCTACATTATTGAAAAAAGTCAATATTAATCTGAATAAATACTGTTTTGGCTTAGTACAAGTTTTTTAAAAAACATTGCACCATTGCACCTTCACTATATTTTTAAAATCACACTGATTAAGCCATTGACATCAAACTGACTGAAATCTGAATTCTGACTATAGATATCAGAAACAGTTTTTGTGCTTACCCGCATGCTTTCATGTTCTGAGGTTTGTCCATCCGTATAGCAAGTT
Organism: Parotocinclus spilosoma; assembly: GCA_033117975.1. NCBI lineage: Eukaryota > Metazoa > Chordata > Actinopteri > Siluriformes > Loricariidae > Parotocinclus > Parotocinclus spilosoma. The sequence goes on along the minus strand of JAVSBV010000010.1, from coordinate 4,027,342 downwards.
TGATCTTCAGATCTTGATCAGGACATGCCTTAGTCACAGTCATCTTATGCAGCTCAGACTGCTTTGGACTGTTAGGAGTTGGGTGAAGAACAACCTAATCAACGAAAAGAGATAATAAATAATTGGTTACTGTTGCATGATATGGAGGAACATGATGCTGTCATATTGCATTTAACACATATTGCATGACTGTCTTTCGGTAACTTGATAAACAGGTTGTATGAAGGATGTGGAATATGCTCTTATATGGGTAAGCTGATTTGCTATACATATCCATTCTGTGTCAGTATTCCTCTTCTGAGTTTCCCTGATGAATCTAACAATGCTGCACTGGTACATTATCAGAAATAAACAAGTTTCTCACTGGTTGTTTTCACATAATCTCTTAATGCCATCTTGCTGCTTTTATTTCCAACTATGTTTCTTGCCCCCCCCCCAAACCCCCTATGTTCTTCTTTTCTTTTCTTTTATGAGCAAGTATAGCTTTTCTCTTTGCAGAGGAAAAGAGCTGGGAAAATGTTAACCTTCTTAACCTTTTAACCTTCTTTTAAGAGTGAACTCAACAAATCAAAAAGTTCCATATTTAGCCCCATAAAGGTCTGAAAATGTGAGATAGATTTTCAATTTTAATTAGATTCTTAAAACATAGCTCAATGATATTCAGGTAGTTATTTATGCTCACAGATCAGACCTGAATTTGACCAAATATGGTCCAAAGATGGACAGATTAAAAAACAATCTCGTTGTAAATTGTAAAATTTATTTTTACAGCTAAAAGAAGTAGCGTTTTGGTACTTGGACTTGTCTCTTCACTGGAAGGTTAATTGACTCTTCTAGTATGTATGTATAATACTGTGTAGTTCAGCAGGGAGCATACAAAGTCCAGAGTGAAGGTAGCTTAGAAAAAGTGGTCAGTATTTTGTCTTCTAAGTAAAGATCATGGGTGAGTGGTAGTGCTTTCTGAACTGCATCACAGGGTCAAAGTGAGACCAGAGCTTATCCCAAAGCTCATCTGGCAGAAATACACAATACACACTGGACAGGTGAATCATTTACAAGATGCCACCCAGTCACACTAAGCACATGTTAGAGCAAGCAGTTTTGACCTGTTGACAAAAAAGATCCTGTCCAGTGTGAGAAGATGAAGGTCTGACGATACAGTTAAATTACTAAATGGAAATAATTTAGCTATAATTCAGTCTAACAAACTTTTTAATAGAGTATTATGCAGACTCCTAGTGGTCACAATAACTTCATTCATGAATCACATTAGAGACGCCCAATTTTACTCTAAAACATACCAATTTTTGTACTAATCTATATCAAAAGCATGTAGTGCTCACATTAACAACAAAAGATGGGTTATGACTCACAGAGTCTTGTAATGGCCCTCATTTGTTTTCAGAAACAGATTGAACTACTGTACTGAATAAGGGAAGCAGCTGGCCTGTTCTGTCTCTTGAAAGCTTAATTAATTAAACTTATTGAAATGCTTAAGTGTTATCCATAATTACTCCCACAGCTGTATTTGGGCATGTATTTAGGGACCAAACATCCCAATGATGATAGTGTGTGTCCAGAATATTCAAACTTAAGGGCATTTTGAATAGATTTTGTACATTCTTTTAGGCATAAGAACAACATAGTTTAAAGGAAATTAATTAGGAGAATATGCCACATGGAAAGTAGACAGGTCAAAGGTTCAGATATGTAATATTCAAGGATCCAATTGAAGTGCCTGAAGCTGTGCTGCCACCAGATTCATGCTACCCCTTTCATCTGGCCAAGATATTTTCAGTATATTTAGGTATAGTTTATTAAAAAAAATTCCAAACAATGAATACAAGTTTCACTAGTTCATGAGTTCACAGTGAACACCAAGCAAGATGTAAACTATATACAGCGCTACATATGGTGAACATTCTCTGACTAACCATATAATATCATAAGACTATTATTATTATTATTACAATAATAATTATTATATTCACATTTTTCTTTGCTTGCCTTGGTCATTGTGGTGGGGAACTGGTATTCAAAGCATCAGTGTAAGTGCCACTTTTGTGGTGTTATAGCATGTTAAACAATAGAATGCATTTTGCTAAATATGCTATTTCAAGTAGTAGTGTTCTGAAACATTGTGCAACTAAGTCAAAGAAGCGAATATTTCACCACAATACAGGTACGTACTGTAGCAGCTTTTGTAATTAGGTGCTGTCAGAAATGTTTAGACACCTAATTCTGTATTCCACTTCTCAGTGAATTCCAGAGCGCTTCTTTCACTGTAGTGATTTTATTATATGCCTCTAACATTTTTTTTGTTAGAGGCATAACAATGCTTTACCTAACAATGCTGCAATGCCAGATTAATGACACCTCATTTAATTTACTTAAACAGCAGCTGACAACATGAATATGTGATTTGTTTCAGTAAACTTAAAACTGTAAAAGGAGTAACAGAATCAAACGTACTCGACCCAGCTCTTTGTCCTCCAAAGCCAGCACTCCTGTGCTCTCAGTGAACAGTTTGACCTTGACTGCAGGCAAAGGGTGAGTAGTGGTGAAATCTCCTTGGGTCCCCCATCTGTAATACACATACAGGCACATAAAGCTTTTACAATATATACCTGCACTAAGCTTACTGGATGTTCCCTACTACATCAATCAAATAACAACATAAACTACCACTAATCAAACAGTGTTAAGCAGCTTATAGTTTACTGAAAAAATGTTTCCTGTAAAACTAGATAATTAATAATAATGTGTGTACACCTTCAAACAGACGAAGTACAACTTATAGATAATCTATAAAGTGGGTTTATGTGCCAAGGTTTGATTACAACTGTATTTCAATCACCTATTGTGGTAAATAACATGATTACTGACTAACTCACTATGAAAAAGCTGTACAGCATGGAGACTGACATCATGATAAATGCACACAAATATAAATGCAGTATTAATGCAGTTGTATTACATCTCTACGGTTACTATATTAACGCCTTCAGACATTCATTTATTCAATGGCATTGCCTAGTTGGTGACACAGGGTGCAAGGCAGTAACAAACCTAGACAGAGCACTAATCCACTAATCTTAGGGCACAAACACTCACAGACGCATAGACTAAGGGCATTTTGGAAACACCAATTAACCTAACACGCATGTCTTTTTAGTGTGGGAGGAAACTCAACAAAGGCAAAGTCTGGGGTTGGAATCGAACCAGGGACCTTGGAGCTAGAATGCAGTGCTAGCCAGTGCTCCACCCTTGCCTTATTCATAGTATACACAGCATGGGTGTGGACTAATTATGTAGGAATGTAATTAATTACAAAAAGTATTGTATATAATAAAGAAAAAATGTTAAAAAATCTTTTTAAACCCTCCAATGAATAATTTACAAACTAAATCCTCCACTTAACATTCAAGGTCCAGATAATCTGCTCATGTAATAATCTCTCCTTGTGGTTGTGTTATCTATATTCTGAGATTTGGACCATGTGGGGGCCATGTTGTCCTCTTCTCCACTTGCATTTTTCATGCTTTCTTCTCCCCAGAATCACCACCATGTTGGGACAAAGTCATTACAAGACAGAAAAGGAATAAAAAGGAGACGAGAAATGCTGCTGTGCTGCATTCTTAATTTATCAGAATTTCAAACAGTTTTATGGGTGTTATATACTGTGCTGAAAGGGCCAATGTGAGATAAAATAGCAGCAGGGAGGCAGGGAAGATGTATAATCACTGAAATGCAGGGCATATATTTCATTTCACTCAAATTAAAATAGCAAACAGTGACGTGCACATATAGACAAGGAAAAGAAAACCTGTATATAAAAGCCGAATGAATGCATAATCACAGTTATGGCTCTAAAATGACACTTTTACAAATGACACTTATATACCAAGTTAATGTAATGTTAATGATAATCCATCTCTCAGTGCATACTCTCACATAGCCTTGACGATGGGCTGAGCTGGCCCAGCAAATCAAAAACACGTTAAATCTTCTGCTGCCGTGGAAACAGGCTGCACATGTCTGAAGCAACAGTCAAATAAGACTGAGCAATTGTGAGACCTAAAGTGTGTGTGTGTGTGTGTGTGTGTGTGTGTGTGTGAGAGAGAGAGTGAGAGGGAAAGAGAGTGTGTTTATGGCTTGCATTTTATGTGTAAATATTCCTTTTTAAGCACCACAAAACAAATATAGACTCCGGGTTCAGTGGGGACAGTCTGTAGTGCATGTGCCTTTAAATGTATTGTTCATTTAGGAATCACTGGCATGCTTAAATATGTGTTCAAAATATGCAAGTATGAAATTTCCATTCAAAACTGCAATATTTTCCTTTAGTCTAAAGATAATAATTATAACAGCAAATTAAAATCTTTTTCTCCTTGTTGTATTTAATTTTTTATCAAAGATACAAGGATAAGAAAGAGTTTATTGCACAATAGAGTACAAAATGTTTACATATTGTGCTTTAATTATTATTATTGTTTAAAATAAATCACTATGTGCAAAGCTTCTAAACTTGTTGATGTCACTATGATCATGTCCGATCAACATTCATTTGACAAGATCCTGTTTTACAGAATGTAATGCAGACGATAAATGGTGCATACCTGTGCTTGTCCTCAAGCTTTTGTGAAATAACTAGCAACGACTTCAGTAAAACTCAGAGTGAAATGTAAGACTGGAGATTTAAGAGCTTCAGAAATAAACAGTATACAATGGTTTATGCTTGTATAATAAATACAGGGTGAGACAAAAGTCAAAGTCTTTTTAGTGATTAGGGGTTAAAGAGATACTGAGATTCATCAGAGTTTCTTCAATGTACTGTTGTCTGATTTTGGTGAGCCATGTTGTAGTCTCAGTTGCCTATTCCTTCTCCTAGAGGACTTGATGGCAGTGGGTATTGTGATGCTGCCTTATATCATGCATTAGTGAACGATGGGCGTGGTTAATATATGAATGTGTGCACTCTTTTTGGTTCACTTTTAGTTTTGTCTAAATTAATCATCAGGTATATATAGCCTCCCTCCTAGCACCTCTCATCACACTCTCTTTCTCACTCTCTCTCTTAAGAGAGAGCAATGGAAAAGAGAAAAAATGAAAAGAAAGAAGGGGAGAGTGTCCTTGGTGCCATCTCATGCTGAGCTTTGCCACTAATACTGCAGACCATGAAGGTGACCTTTTGCATCCAGGACGAGGCAGATAAATTAGAAATAAAAAATCCCAAATGTACAGCATCCTTAAAGTCTGTGTATCTGCTCAGGCTTGTGTAGGCACCAGTGTATGAAACTGTGCATGTGTGATGATGGATCAAGCTAATTCTCATGTGATGTCATTATACTTCAGTGCTTGAGGCTCTCTCATTTTCACACTCAATCTATTTTCCCTTTCCCTCAACTCTTTCTCACGCTCCCTCCCTTTCTCTCCTTATTTTTAATCAGTTTCTCCACAGCTGACTGCACTTGTGAGGGGTAACAGAAACGGTGCTCTCTTTCATTCTTCCAGTCTCGCTCTCTCAGTCTCCGCCCCCCACCTCTCTCTCACTCCCTTTCTCTCTCTCTCTCTCTCTCTCTCTCTCTCTCTTTCTCAACATCTTCTCTCCAGCTTTACCCTCCCCTCCCCCTTATTAGTTCATTATAAGTTGGCACCTGATCCAGCAATGGAATAGCGGGCCCCAAAATAGCTCCAAATCATGTGCTCTTCCCCAGAGTCTCTTCTTCTGAATGTTCAAATGAGTGCAGGCTGGAACACAAAGCACCTGAAGCGGCACTGCCTTGACGTTCACTTATCTCTACTAATTACAGTACATCCCTACAGTGTGTTTTGGTCCACTAACCAAAAGCATTAAAGAGACATATTTCTACTCTTTTCTTTTTGTACAGAGATTTACAATGGTTTACAGGGTGCGATATAAAAATGCATCAGTTGCACTGTAAATGTGCCCAAATGAATTAAATATGGGTCTGAGTAAGGTGGGGAGTACAACAAGCCATTAGAATAGGTTCCTTTTGAAAATAACCTACAGGTTTGGACATATTCAAGAGTGATGGAACACCATTCCTTTAAATGATAGTTTCTCAGTTGGCATTGGATGTCTAACACCTCAGTATGAGAATTAAAATCCAATTAAATTATAGGTGGTGGCCACAAATGCCCTTTGGATGGGAGCATTGTCATCAGTTAGATTATCTTTTAGAATATATTTTTACTGATTTTCAGTGACACTTCTGACTAAGGGGACACATCAACCCAAGCCATTGCTGCAGCAGAGCCATCTGTTCTGATTTTTACTTTATTTTTGTCACTTGTGCTATTCTGAAATGCATTCTAAGGATCTGACAGTTAAGGCAGGATTATACCAGACCGATACTGGTACTGGCATAGCTCTTTTCTCTGACAGATGGATTAATACAAATACAGGATTAGACACATTCTCAGATGTGATCCAAATATACAGTGCATACGGAAAGTATTCACAGCGCTTAACTTTTTCCACATTTTGTTACCTTACAGCCTTATTTCAAATTGTATGAAATTAATTTTTTTTCTCAAAATTCTACACAAAATACCCCATTATGACCATGTGAAAAAAGTTTTCTTGAGAGTTTTGAAAATTTATTAAAATT
>JAVSBV010000010.1:3997819-4020607 GCA_033117975.1 Parotocinclus spilosoma | reverse complement strand
ACTGTTGTATAAAAGCAATAGAACACTCGAGGTCGTGTGTTATCGCGAATAACATCACGGCTGTGATTTAAACTACGGCCAAATCACAGCCGTGATGTTATTCGCGATAACACACTCCCTCTCGTGTTCTATTGCTTAAATATATTATATACTACAAATGTTTAATCTCTGGTAGGTATTTGTTGTACTTCGCCATGTACTGACCGAATTGTAAACCAACCATACAAGAGCAATATATATTTACATTGCGTACAGTATAATAAACAGTAGCATAAAGGCATATGAATAATATTCCTACTACACTTTCCATGAGCAATTTGGTTAGGTAAAAGAAAATCTGTAATAAGTTATTGTAACAAGTCAGAGTTAAAAATCGATTTGATTTGATTGATCTCCTTTTTAATTTTAATAAGCCATTTTGATGTTCAGCCCAGTCATCTATTAGAATATTTAATTATTCTAGTAATTTATTATTTTACAGTTTTAACCGTATAGGTTTCTGTTTTAAAACAAAAGAGACATAATTGCACAACTGGCTTTCAAAGCAGAACACAAATATGTCCTTTATATTTGCTAATTATCACTAAAAGGCTGCTTTGTGCTAATAAAATAAAGATGTGCAATAAGTAGTTGAAAAAAAACACCTAGTGTTTTAACAGAATTTAACAAACATAGATAACATAACATAATACACCATTAGCTGCCACTATTATTTTATTAATTCCTTTGTTTTTATACACTTAATCCAATTCAAATTCAATTCAGGGCCAAAGCCTACTTGGCAGCACATGGTGCAACTTCGGAATCAACCCTGGACAAGACACCAGTCCATCACAGGGTACATGCACATATGCCCTCACTGGGCCACCAGAGACCCTGTTTGACCTAAATATATGTCTTTCAAATGTGGGAAGAAACTGGAGTACCACACAGGAATCATTCTATTCAGGAATCAAACTCTGGTCAATAAAACCGTGAGGCCACAGTGCTAACCACTGTGTATACTGTTGTCATGCAAGAAATAAAGAAAATACTCTGAGTGTATTTAATTACAAGTGTGCAATTTTAGATCATGCACTAGCCTTACACTGAGAGCATCACCACAGTTGCTTAGAGATTACTAAAAAGTAACTAAAGTAATGGTGGTGGTAGAGTAGTTAGTATTGCTCCCTCATAGCTCTGAGTTCCCCAGCTTGATCACAATCTTGGGCTCCGTCTGTATGGATTCTGCATGTCCTTCCAGTGTCTGTGTGGGTTTTCTCTCGGTACTCCAGTTTTCTCCCACATTTTAAAGACACGTGTGTTAGGTTAATTGGTGTTTCCTTAGTGTTTTAAAACCATATTTAAGTGCCCTTAGTGTGTGAAAGTCTAGGGATTAGGGTGTCCAAGGTGGTACCTGTTTTGCACCGGTTCTCCTACGACCCTGACTAGGAACAAGGAGATAAGACAATGGCTGAATTAAATAAGTAATACAAAATAAGACACAATGTTTGTCTCTTGTAATAAAAATTATCTGTAAGGCAAGGCTTGAACTCAGGAAGCAAAGCACATTCTGAGTTTGCACCAATTCTTTCTAGTGTGTGGGTTTCATAAAGTTTTTTAAGTTTTAAGTTTGCAGTTTGTATTACCTCTAGATTGTAAAGGCTAATCAGATTAATTGCAATTGCTTGCAAATTCATTCCCTGCCATAAAAATGACCTTATCACAAAAATGACTGCATTCCAGCCACTTCATTTTAGCCCTACAAAATGGCCTGCTGACATCATTTTAGTGATGATCTTGTTAGCTCAAGAGAAAAGGTTAATTAGGACAAGACAGCTTGCACAGATAGCACTCTGTCTTGGAAGAGCAGACTGGTTGCTTTAAAAAGGTGCATTAAAGTTTTCTGCTGTTACTGTTAATCTACTGCTTATAAGATAGCACCCTGACAAACCATTTATTTAATCACAAAGATCTTCAAGGAGAGTGGATCAATAGCAGTGAAAAAGCTTCAGAGCCTTTAGGACAAGAAAGTCAAGCAAGTGTCAGGACTATTTCCCTGAAGAGGACATATCTACCAGATTGGATCACCACCAGTGCAGAGCTTGCTAGGGAATGGTAGTGTGTGGGAGTGCATCTGAACGCACAGTGAGACAAAAGCATTTGAAGGATGGCAAGTTATTTTCTCTGTTGAAGCCTGTTTATCTGAAACATCTGGAAAAATCATTGTCCAGAGAAGAAAAGATGAGCACTGCCACAAGTCCTGTGTCATAACAACAGTGAAGCATCCTGGGACCATTAATGAGTTGTGTTGCTTTTCATCCAGGAGAGTGGGTTTGCTCAAAATTTTGGATGAGACCACTGCCATGAATAAGGAATTGCGTCTAAACATCAAAGAACTTCTGTCAATGATCCAGGAGCAATTTGGATATGAACAATCATGCTTTTTCCAGCATTATGGAGCACCATGTCAGGAGGCAAAGGTGATAACCAAGTGGCTCAGAGAACAAAATATTTACATTTTGGGTCCTTGGCCAGAAAACTCCCCAGATCGTATTCCCATTGAGAATCTGTGGTCAATTCTCATAAAGAGGACGGACAAACAAAAACCCAGAAACAGTGATCAACTCCAAGAACTTATTAGGCAACAATGGGTTGCCATCATATTTTGCCCAGAAGCTGATATCCAGCATGCCTAGAAAAATTGCAGAAGTCTAAAAGACTTTGCTTAGGCTGGATATACTTGCCAATTAAAAGTTTAAAAAAAATGTATGGAGCGTTTTTAATTGCACCTCATTATACCACATAAACAACTGACAAAAAGGTAAAAAAAACAACGGAAACTTTGTTTCACATTCTTTGTGAAGACCAAAAGTTGTGCCTTTCTCAAAACAATTTACAGTACAGTATTTACAGTTGCAGTTATTTTGCAGACTCTTAGCAGGCCCTTATACAGAATGACTTAAAACTGATATCCAATTTATAATCCAATAAACTATGGATTAAGGTGATTGCTCAATGAGTGAACAGTGGCTTGGCAAAGGTTGGAGTTGAATCCTATACCTTCTAATTCACAGTTTTGTACTAGTACTAGGGTCCACAGGCCGCATCGCTTAAACTGTTCAGCATCTCAGTGAATATGCACTGTTCATTTCATTAGTAAAAAGAGCTTGAAAAAGATCAATTTGCACATTTCAACATTTAGAGTACTAACACAAAATAAAAATAGACCTTAACTGGTATAGATCCATAAACCAATGATTCACCAGATGCTGTAATGACTGCAGTATTGAAGATAATGACAGAGCCTGAAGAACAGACTAGCACAAGAAGCTGTAATAATAGCACAAACATCAAGGGGTAGACTCCTTCTGGGTATTCAATGTTCTCCAAGATTGTTCTACAAAATACAGTATTACTCTTTTTAATACACTACAGCTCTTTCCGCTGACAACCCAGCATGTCGGCAATTCCTTTCCCAGCAAAGTGTAGAAATCTAGTGCAAAATGAAAACCTCATAAACGTGTCAAACTAACACTGTAGCTGCTAGCACTGCTAAATCTATCACTGTCTCAGAGTCTCCATCACAGCAAGCCTCTCCATGAATTCCTAATGAGGATAAACCAAGCTTATCGCTGACAGAGGACATTTCATGTAAATTAAACAACGGTTGGGCATTTAAAAATAGCACAAAATGTGCCGAAAATGTTCTATTCGTAGGTTCTCGACACAGCTAATGTTACATTGTCTTGTAATTAGGAATACTATTTAATAATATTTAATTTACAATGACAATATTTTAATACAATATACAAACTTTTAGTGAACATGACCATGGAAGATGTTATATGTCTAAATGATGCAGCATGTAAAAGGAAAAGCATCAAAAACTGTTTTTATTCAGAACAGTAGTATTGTAGAATATTATAAAAAATGGTGACAGTTACAACGCTCAAATCCCCACACCAAATAAGCAAATAATGAACCATACTTAATAAATATAGATATATTCAATATATATAAAATTTTTGTAAATCCCAACTCCCTTACTGTGGACTGGTAAAGTCCAAACACTTTAGAGATGGTTTTATAATATTTTCCAGCCTGATAAGTATCAACACATTTTCTCAGGTTCACATACTTTTGCCACTCTCAGATATATAGTAATATAGTAATAGGCCATTCAAGTATAAATTTACTTAGGCCATTTAAGTATAAAATAATTGACTTTTAGGACTTGTCGGAAAAACTGATGAAGATCTTACTTTATGCTGAAGCATGGAACATTCTGAAGGGTTCACAAACTTTCAAGCACCACTGCATAAGGTTCTAGGTAATAAAGGGTTCAAGCAAAGCAACTTTTAGGTAACTAGTAACTGTTTCACTCTTGGTTGCTGAATTAAAGCACTCAGAGATTATTGCAGTTAGATTGTTTGACCATACTAGATCGGCTGAGAACTCTCTTATATTGCAAATACCCAAGAGAACCAAGTTATAAAAGTTCATTTTTTTAAATAAATATATAAATAAATATTGTTTTGCCTAAAACGTGTTTGTCCAGTAGATGCTTAATGTTCCTCTTCAAAACCAAAACCAGGAAAAACAAAGAACCAGAACAAGGAGCCACAGGGAAAATGTTGGGGATCTTAATGAAGCAAATTTGAGGCTAACATAACATCCATGGGTTCTTTCCTGGGGCTTGCATGATGGCCTGAGAACCAGATTTATTAGCATATTTACATAAGAAGCAATCAACCCAACAATATGGTGTGATGTGTACAGTATGATTTCTGCCTCTTCTGTTCTAGATATTTTTAAAACTAAACTTCAAAATGTATATATCATGTGACCATCTGTGACTAAAATACGAAAACATCATTAAATTCAACTGAAAAACATACCCTCTGTTTTGCCATGTTCTATAGTTATTGTAAATATGTGGCAGATACATACAGATATGTGTATACAGGTAATTAGTTAATTAGTGGAAATGATCAACACTTTGATACAATATTGGGCGACACATTTACAACATTTGTACCTCAAGCGTGAAGGAGAGAACCACATCTGACTTGGACAGCTGGTTTTCATCCTCCTGGCCCATATCAATGATGGAAGTGTTATGTCCTCTCTTCAGTTTCTGAAGTTTGAACTCTCCACCCTTAGACACAGGCATGCTCTCCAGATTTGCCATCAGTTGGTTCACTAATGACTTCAGCTCCTCTATGTACATGGCCTCCATCTCCTTTGACACAAACTTGGGAAACTTGCCTGCCTGTCATTTTAAGAAAACGTAAATATATACATATATTAAGAATATTTATGTATATTGTACACAAACCTAATACACAATATGTTATATTGCAAATACTTAATAAGGCCAGACTTTTTTTATTGCTTGTTTCGCGGATCCGCCGACAAACTTATTTTGAAGAATGCAAAAAAAATATAGACAGATATTTTTTTTTTTTGTATTTCTTGGATCCGCCGCAGCACCAATAGTTAAAAAAAATATTTTTTAAAGAATACATTTTTTTTTAGCTTTTTCCGCCCTCCGGTGGAGAGCCAAAGGTTTTCATCTGTTCATTAAAATTTTTTCCAGATTCACTTGAATTTAATTGTAGGTTAATTACATTTTATTTTTAAATATATATTTTTTTTAAATTTCTTTCTCCTTTTTTGTATTGATTTCACATAGTCCACGAGAAATTAAAAAGTGCTGAAAAATAAAGACTTATTTTTATTTTTTTTCTCCCTCCTCAGTAGATTCTTAGGTAGGGACATCCGAGGAACAAGCAATTAAATTCTGGCCTAAAGGATTTTTTTTCTCAGAGAGCGAGGGAGAGAGCTCATAAACGAAAACAAGACTTGACACTTATACAAACTGTGCACAATGTGCCAAGCCAAACAATTATTGAGAGAAATAAGCTATTTTTGGATTTGTAATTATGTAAGCCAGTTTTATGTATAGGCCATTATAACATGGTGTTCTGAGGGAATGTAGTGCAATCCACACATTACCTAACAAACTCCCCAAAATATTAGATGTTTATTGTGTAGCTGGTTCTAAAAGTTATACTTACCCTAGCAATCTGATCAGCCATTTGCAGACGTCCATCCAGCTCCCTCCGTATCTGAGCTGCTTGCTCATCAAGATTATCCAGCTATAAAACACACACAAACAGATAACTTTTTGATTCCTATGCATTCTGCAAGCATTGATCCATATTATGTTCCATGATGAATCAATTTGTTTGAATTCTAATGTCTTCATATTAATCTATCACACAGTTGGAGCCACTAAAGTTCAACCTTCATTTGTAAAGGAGAAGCAAAAGAACAGCTCTGTTCTGAAACAGAAATTTAATTATATATGTTATATACCACTCTGAGAATCATATTAGAAAGTATGGCTAATGTCTGGATAATGTATGTATGTATGTAAAGTATGGATAATGCTTCCATAATAACACAACATTTTTTAGGTATATCAGTAAAGCTTATTTTCAGACTGGATGATTTTAATTATCTTGTAACACTATTTACCAAGGTAATGATGTCTAGGCTCAAAAATTAACAAAATGAAAAATATGTGAGGACAAAATGTACTGGGACACAAAATCCCACGTGGCCGAATGTATTGGGACATATTCCCACATTTGGCCAAAAGTTTAGGGTAACAAACCCACATGTGGTCAAAAGTACTGGAACACAAACCTACATGTTGCCAAAAGTATTCGGACACAGGTCAACATGTAGATGAAAGTATTGGGAGACAAACCCATATGTGGTGAAAAGTACTGGGACACAAACCAACATTCTTTGTTGTCTACAAATTCTTTTAGATCTAGTCTCAGACATTAACTGAGTTAAAAATATTACATTTGTCAGATCATGTTTTTGTTAAGCTTAATTGTAAATGATGTTTACAGACTTTAAAGAGCAGCACAATTTAGGAGTATAAAAGAAAGACCAATATCATCAAGAACTGCATGAGCCAAATACATTTCATGTTAATACACTGCTCATAAAAATTAAAGGATATTCAAAAATGAATATGAAGCAATTAAAAAATATTTATGAGGGTGAACAGAAGCATGTCAAACTGGACGAGCGTGCCACACATTGATTGTCAGTAGGGTGTATGGTCATCCAAGACTGCCAAAACACGTTGACAGCGAGGAGGCATGGACAGGATCAGATTGTCCAGAAGTTCTTGTGAAATCCTCTGCGACTCTTGCTCCAGGTCAACTTTTACCTCAAGAAGTGTTGGAATTGTAGAGTTTGATTCCTGTCTATTGAATTGTTGTTAACAAGATGTTCATTGTGGTGCCTTGCATTACGAAAAGAATGTTGTTTCCAACTGCTCCAGCATAGGGTAACACGGTAGAGTGTAGGACCTCATCTTGGTATCTGACTGCAGTCAGCAATGCATTTCTGATAAAGTGGAGCTTGATACAACCACCAATGCTGATGTCAGCCCCTACCATGATTCCACCACTACTGAAGAAGTCCCTTTCTAACAGGAAATGTGGATTCTCCCATGTTCCTTGTTCACGTCAATTCAGGACATGATTATTGTCAGGCTGCAAACTGAACTGTGACTCATCAGAGAAGAGGACAGTTAACCACTCATCCTGAGTCCAATTACAATGATCATCAGCCCACCTTCTATGGGCTTTACTGTGTTCTGCAGATAATGGAATGTATGCCATTGGTCACTGGGCATGCATGGGTGCACATCCATTGTCCACTGACAGCAAGAAACTGTCCCCACAATCCTGTTGCATTGCTGCGCCTGTAAGATGTCAATATGATCAAGTACCGGTCATCTCTTGCTGTTGTGGCAGATGGGCGACCCTGCCCTAGTACTCTTCATACTGTTCCAGTCTCCTGAAAGCGATTCCACAGTCTGCTAATCACGCTTTAAGTGCTGTTGCCACTGTTGTCTGCTTCAGGATGTCCTATGGCTCTCTAAACTTAACATACAGGCAAATTGTGTTGCAAAGGCATTGCAAAAGCTGAGAAATGACAGGATGTGCACTTTTAAGATCAGGGAATTTGCCTTTGCCTGTTCTCATTTAATAAAAAATGGTCAAATGGTATTTATTCTTCGTAGTCATTTAGAAATATCCCCTAATTTTTGTGAACCGTGTAATAAGCTTGAATCACTTTGTGGAATGAAAAATTCCCCATATATCCTTTAACCTCTGTGCTTACAGCATGGTGTGCAATTTCCAAAACCCTACTGTATGGAATCTAAATTCTATTTATTAAGGTGAAATTGATAAATTACTCTACATTTTAGCTTGGAAACTTCTGTAACTTTCTTTTGACCCAAATCCAAAAGTTACATGACTGCAATAAACTGAGACACCATAGATCCAATTGTGTGTTTAATAAATTACCCACATCTAGTAGACATAAGACTCAGAAGCGTACGCGGCCACCATCATATATAACCTTTTACAAAGTGCATTTCTGTGCATGTGCTGTGATATCTTGCACAACATTCCCACCCACTCAGCCATCACTTCCTGTCTGTGTCACTTTCCAGCATTCACCCACGCAGCATCCAGGGGCTACAGAACCACAGCAATCCCTGCTGTGTCAACTGTCACTGTGGAGCTGGAAACCCCATCAACGGGGGCCAAACACAGTCATGCCCTTAAAACTCCCCTCTGTGGCCATCTCTCCTGGGGATGCACTGTAATTAAACATGGCACGGCATCCACAGGAACCCTGTTTGTCGTAGCCTTTGTGGCTGATGCTTAAGTAAACAAAGGACATTGCTGTCAGAGATCGGACAAGCTTGTTTGCTTGTTGGATTTATTTTACACCACTATCAGAATCAATGGTCATTTTAGCAAAGGACACAGAAGGTTACATCAAGATTATTTGAGTATAGAGTACTTTACAAAACTGTGTACAAAGTGTTATATCTTTAGTGTTGTTCAATGAAAAGATCTGATGTGTGTACTCACTTTGTAAGATATAAATATACCTTCTTGATGTATGGCAATGGTACCATCCACTGTGCCACTGTTAAGCAAAAAGTGTCTCAAAGTGAACAGTGACCTTGAAAGACAAATGAAAATACTGTGCTGCAAACGCTAACTTTCAACATCAACTAGTCTTTTCAATGTACAACACACAATCCAGGGCATACTTAATGAGATAATGAGGAAATCTTGAAACTTAGACAAACCTGTTTAGTATCAAAAGTAAAGATATCCTCTAGACTGACTATCAGAATGTCATTAACTTGCTTTATATTGTATTTTTATTAAAGGGTCATAATCTGGATTTAAGCAAGGAATGTAATTAATCAGATGAGAATGTACAAGTAAAAAATAATCCATGTTTTCCCAGCTCATGGCATGACTCCAGTGTTTTTTTCGCATGAATGCTGTGATTTCCTACTTGGCTATGTTTGTGACAGGTTGCTTGCTATGTAGCGAGCTAGCATGCTATGTTAGCATGGAGAGCTGTCGTTTTGCAGGGCTACTTTTCTCTGCCTGTAGTGCAGCTGTTGGGGCCATCACGATCCTTCTTCATTTCAGAGACTGTGGCTAACCCATAAATAACAAATCGTAGCCATCTTATGGAATTAATTTACCTGACACAAATGCAGAATTTTTAGAATGTTTCCTGTTGTTCTAGTGTTATAAGAATTCTTATGCCTGACTGATCCTGTATGATTTTATGGTCCCTGTTGCACTTCACTTAGCTTTCTGCAGATTAGGAGCTACCAACTTCCCGTAATGAACATTACATAAGTGCCACTGTTTCAGTAAACCTTACATAATTTGGATAAGATACCTCAGGGCAAGCTTTGACTGGGGGTGCACTAAACAATTCTGGGGGGAACATCATTTAAACTGCTGACATATAGTCATAGCTACATTTATCTGCTGCCACCGACCAATCCCTGCCTCAGCTCCAGAGATACCTACTTTGATGATGACCCTGGACTCCACCTGTGTAGAATTTGCATGTCCTCCCATACATCAACTCCTAAAAACACACCATTTTATTTTTGGATATCGTTGCACTTTTTTTCTAGATTTGAATCATTTCAGTTTTCTCTTGTGATCTTTTACTTTAATAATATTTGTGATTCTGCCATATTTCCATTAGAAATGTATCCTTATGTAGACTTTAAGCTAGTTAAACACTTGTTTAAACCATGCTTGGGATCATGTGCAGCAGCGGCTTTCCCTTATTCGTTACATTTAAAAAATATATATTTTAAAGCATTGTTGGTAATGAGAGAGGAAGTGTTTGTGCTAGAGCGAGATGTTAGCATGTTATGATGCGCATGGCCATTCCCTCAAATAAGAAGTACCTGATAAGTGACTAGTCTGTGACAAGAAAATTCCCTCTGAGTTTTCTGCACAATCAGCCAATCAGAAATAAGTAGAAAAGGAATTGAAGAATGTATTTAAATTATTGGTTACCAGGCACAAATTCATAAGTGCATAAGTGCATAGTGCAGGACTTGATCCAACAATGTGATATATCACTGGTCTATGAATCTAATTTTTAAATAATTATGAATAATTTCAATAATTCTAGATCTCTATAATGTGTTGGAAATTGTCCATATTGCTTCAGTGGTTTCAATAAACAAAAAAGACACCATTGCTGTCTGGGCACAGTTGAAGTTCATAAAAACAAGTACTTACTACAGGCATAGGATATATAATGATTGTTCAGTCTGTTCTTTAAGCTCCCAGTCCTGAAATACTTTTTATAAACAGCATTTTTAATATACCTAAACAGGGCTTTCAAATGAAGGTGGTAATAGAAATGGCAGAGTCACCCCCCTGATCCCTGTTCTCTAAGTATGTTGAGTACAATTACATGCTACTTCAGCGCAGGCATAGTAGTCTCTCAGCAGAGGGAGCTCCTGGCAGCTGTTATCCTAATTTCATCCACATGGTAAATGGCAGAAAAATCAATTAGAAAAAACATGCCTGCCTTATACTGTTTTAATTATTAATCTATTTAATTTATGAAGACATCAAGTAACCCACAATTAAAATGCAAATTGCAAATTCTGCACTTGTATTTCACTCTATAATACCAATTTTTACTGAAAATACTTTGTGGGTACTACATCAATTTTTAATTAAGAAATGGGCAAATACATGAAGATATCAACTTTCTATTATCAATTAAATATCAAATGATGGCATAGCAAAGCAGCATATGATCGCCTACAAATTTATGTGGCGTGTGTAAATATTTTGTAACTGTACTTGGCCAAAACACCAAAACAATAATGGAGCCACACATAATAGCGCCAAATGTAGGATGTTCACCCAGCATTTTTACGTGTAATAAGACACCAAACCATTCTTGTTTAAAAGCTGAATATTTACACTTTGTAAAGCATACTATAAATGAAACATACATTCTATTCATTAATGGCATACTCTTTCCAGATCAAGTACAGAAAAAATATGGAATCCCGTTGTAATTTGCAAATTTTAAAACAAATACCGGCACAAGTTTAAAAGGTTTATTTGTCTGCCGTTGAGAGAGTGTTTACAGTTCTGAACGAGCTGTTGGACTTAGCAAAGTAAAAGAATTTGGCCACAACAATGTTCATAGTTCCTAGTCAACTGTGTCTACAATTTGGTAGACACAGTTGACTAACCCTAACCCTAACCCTAACCCAAGTATAAACAAAATGGGGAGGTTAGAAAAGGGCAATACTTTATACAGTTAGCGCAAGTAAGAGAAGAAACACTGTAATAAAATTATGTTATTGTGTTGTTTTGGTTGATGATTCTATCATTTTGGCTGCAACATTGAGTGATTTCTTGTTTCTTGTTTTTTCTGATGGTAGCAAGGTAAACTTTTGCAGGGGTCTAAATAAAATTTTTAAATAGGTAGAATTGAATAGAGACAAACAGAAAAGACAAGCTAGGGTTCTAAGATCAGTAAGGAGAAGAAAAATAGTGAGGTAGAGAAAAGAGAGACAGAGTGATGATGCATGTAAGCCACTAATGGCTCCCATTTTAATAATTAACCATGCAGTACCTATAATAGCCTTCATCCACAATAAATCATTGACAGCTTTACAGACCTGCTTCATTACAATGAACAGGATGAATAAAGAATTCTGTGTTAGACCACAAGTTGTAACTAGGTGTGCATTCATGCTGTAATCTTCATGCGGCATGGCATTCTGTAAAGCTTCTGGTTAGTGAAGCACATAATCAGTTCAGGCCACCAGCTGTACAAACCATCCTTTTCTTTATTCTAGAGTGTATTATGCTTTCCAACAATTCTACTGTCCAACATTTTGATCCTTTTACTAAGAATTTCGCATGTTACTAATACAGTTGAACTACGCTAACTGAGTGTTCCTTATTACAGAAAATAGTGTGGACAGTGGATTGATGATATTTTCATTATTCCTTATGGGAAATCCTGACTTTGTTTCTTTATATTCAAAACCCCACATTACAGCAGTAGCTATTGGATGAGATAGCAGGTTAGAGTATTACAATACCCCATATGTTACTGATATGATAGTTCCTCAGTATCAATAACGTGTAAACATTCTTAATTAGCCTGCTGCAGCTTAATATTCCCTTTATACACTCATTTCAACTATTTCAAGCATGTTTTAATAACCTGAGCAGTGACCCAGCTATGTGAATGATCTTCTGACCTGTCATGAACTACTAGGAGAGAGGGGAACAGGGATAGACTTGTTTACAAGATCTTGTCTCCAATGCTAATGCCACTTCACATACTCTAAGAGACTGGCATGCCTCTAAGAGCCTTGCTCTCAAGCTCTGTTGACGGTTATCTAATTCGGTCAGCACAAGAGGGCTACCAAGAGAAATGTTTTTCAAACCAAACCCATGAGGAGAAATATTCATGAGAGCAGGGAAATGAGTGTGAATCAGCCGTTTATAGACAAACAATCATACCTCTGAGAGTGTCACTGGACGTCACTGTAATACAACAAAGTATGCAGTCAGTATGTTTTTACAATTTGCTACACAAAGCAAAAAAGGTTTCTTTTTTTTATTTAACATGCTGTTGTATATACCATTGAGATGTGATTTATGGCCCTTGCGATTCTTATTAGTGCAATGTTATTTATTTATATTTCATTTCAGTATCACCTAATTTTTGTGAGCAGTATATTTAAAATAGAACAGAATAATATACTGATTCTGTACCATTTCAGACAGTGTAGACTATGCACAAAAAATTCCTCCATTCCAGTCTGGATGATGCACACAGGAAAGGAATACACAGCCAAATGGCTGGAAATATGCACAGAAACATCTGCTGGACACTCCCAAGTCCAAGGAGTGTGGTGTCAAAAGCTAAGATCCTGCCAGACAACTGGTTTTAAAGACGTAATAATGAAACATCTGAATTTGATGGTATGTACATTAAAGAGCATATACAACAGATAAACAAGACGAACACAGGCTCCCTGAAATTGGCCAATCAAAGATTGGGAAAATTAAATCATGAATAATTTTGTATTTCTCTCGTGGGATGCAGATTGCAGTTAGAAATTTGACATGAATAGCATGAACCAGTGACCCACTCTGCCTTGCATCGAGAATCCAAACTGGGTTATGTGGAATAATGCTGTGGGAAACATTTTCTTGGTTTGAGTTATGCTGGGATACCAATCGTAACTAGGGTTTTGGTGGCAGACCCATTTAGTATCACTACACAAAGCATTCCCTGTTGAATTCTCTTATTTGAATTCTAATGCAAGAATAATTCATCTTTCTCACCATACCATTTGAGAAATCTGTTTTAATTTGTATCACTTGAGGTGCTTAATCTGATTACTCTATTTCCTAGTTTGCATTGTTATTGTTATGCAACAGTCCAGCTCAGACCCTTTCATGTCTTCTACTTGAGAATCGTTTAGATGGCAAAGCCTGTCTGAGTGCCGCTGCTAACCCTGTGTAGCCCTATGTTAAAATGTACCCATATTTTCTTGAATACATCCAGCATGATAATAGAGTGAGGGTTCCCCCTGGTTGGACAGTCCTGTGGGACATCTGGTTATTGAAAGATAAGCAAGTAATGGCTGGCTGCCTAGATAAGCACCACTCAGTCATATCATAAATTCATAAATTCCTTGACAGGTAAGGTGAATAATGTTGATAGTGTGATGATTTGGGCATAGTCTTGCTAAGAAATCTCACACTCATGTGGATATGACTTACACATACCACCTACCTAAATAATTAATCTATTCATGGTGGCCCCACATCATAATTACAGGACCAAATTCCAGGTAGGTCTTGACACCAGATTACACAGATATCAACTTCCGAAAAGACTGGTACTTACAGTGTGGCAATGAAATTTATAATTACATCAGGAATAATGGAACCCAATAAGCCAGGAAATTAGCAGGGATTAACAAGCCATAATTTAAAGGTTAAACAAATTAGTGACAAAGTCATAGTCATAGAGTCATAGAGTCTGTGACCCATGACTTACCCCTAAGCAGAGTATGGTCAAGAGTGGCAACATTAATCCAAGAAAACAGTTATCTAATTACCAGACAAATGTTTTGGCTGTCTCATTAACTGTAAATCTGTATAATCATTTTATAGTTTTGTTTTTATATAGGTAAGTTTTAATGTAGCATTATGAATATTATTTGTAATGATGTGTATCAGGTGTGTGTGCATGTTTTGGTAGGTAAGGGCTGAGGGTGCAGACATCAGCACTGTTGACTGTGTGTGCATTGCGCCAGACAATTTCTGCTAATTATGTGTGATTGTGCTTTCATTAAATACGCTCCAGGGGGTGCAGGAATTGTTTGTTGGCTGTAATAATAAAAGCTACTTTATGTTTGCAAAAGATGAGCAGTCTTTGATTGATGTTTAGAACACCATTTGATCAAAATCGTTCACAGTCGTATCAGATATGAGCAAGATATAAGCCCAATAAATAAACAGGTCACACTTCCCAGTCCGTTTTTAGCCTGTGCTTTAAATAACCTGGAAATGTGATAGTGAAATTCAGATCTGACCTGTTTAAAATGTATAATCAAATACACTGATTATCTCATTAGCAAATTTTTCTAAGCTATAAAAGGGACAGTAGAGATGAATGTTGAGAACTATCTCTTTGCCATAAGCCATCAGCCATTACAGTTAACCAACTGTTAACGTGATGCATTTTAGTGGCAATGCATGTTTTATTATGCCATTAACACCTTTTTCACGTTTCTGCATGTGGTGTTTTAAACGCTTTGTTACAAATCACTTTTAGATAGCGCTTCTAATAAAACCAAAGTTTTTCATTAAGTTCCAGTGTTAATATTTTTACATATAGCAAATGTATGTGAGTACCAAATTACTACCATTTTGGAAAGAAGAAGGCTAAATGCTTCTAATGTGACTTTATGTAGTAAAAGAACAGGAACCTTAAATTGTCTGTTACAGTCAATGCCAAACCTGCTTAGACAGAGTTGCAGGATAGCCAGTGGATAGACGGTGGCAAATGGCGCAAGGCAGGAACAACCCTAAACAGAGGGCCAATCTATCATAGGGCACATACACACACTCATCCACATACTCATATACCAAAGGAAACTTACAAACTCCAGGAAGCCAAAGTACAGGGAGGACATGCAAACTGGTGGAGAACCGAATCGGGATTGAACTGTGGATGCTGGAGCTGTGAAGCGACTGCCGCCCCATTATGACTTCAAGAGCTAAAAAATGTTTCTGCTGTCATTTGTTGACAGTGATTGCAAAAACAAAAGATTTCATTTGTGATGTCTGCCAGCTTTGACTCATACAAACTGTATAATTCCATATTCAAAATATCTCCTTGCTGATTCAACAAGCTGTCTGTAGATTCTGTCCTACACCCCAATGTACCATTTCTGAAGACATAAATAATTATCAGAGAAATGACATTGAATTGAGAGCACATTAAACACAAAAGTGTTAGTTCTTGTGTTCTAAGTGACACATTTGAATATAACTTGCACAGTAAAATATTTGCATGTCTTAATAATTATGTTCATTAGTTATACATAGTTTAAGATGTTAGTCAAACATTCTATTCCGCTGCTAACATTTTAAGGCATGTGCAAGATGGGTGGGGAAGTCAAGTACACTGCTAATAAAAATAATAGGATATTTTATTTTCAGATATCTTCTACTTTTTGTGTGCAGTATATATGGTGGCACTGTAAACTTTAATACGAAACACTAAACATCTAGTCTTTTAACCCTCTGTATATGAATCAATGTACACTATTTGGTGTTTGCTGTCAAGTTTGTCCAGATCCCAATAAGCCTTTCTAAATTATTTTAAAGAAATGTGTTTCCAGTAATTATCACAATATTCATATCCATTTCAATTCCATTAATTCATGGCTAGTCAAATATGATGAGCGCACCACAGATGAGAACAATTAACAGAAAGTCAGATAAAGCAGTGTGTATATTTATATGCATTGTTTGGCTAAGCCATTAAGTCTTATGCCAGACAGATGACAGAAGACAAAGTTGTGGCACCAGAACACAATAGGACAGCTAACAAAGCCTTTATAGTATATACAATATAGAAATAGATAATACTGTTCTTTTCCAGTGAGCTTTTTATACATCTATATAACATCTTTACATAACATAGATTATTTTAATAGACAATTGAAAAAGAAAACAACAACTCAGTTAACCACTATTTTACTTGCCCTCCCAATCTGCCCAGGCATATTTTTTTCACCATGGCATTTGGCTGTTGCTGTGGTGTGACAATTAAACATGGAGGTAATGCTTGAGATGCTGTTTAAACAGTGGTTGCGTGTAGGGTGTGTGACTAATTACATTTCAGAAGGCAAGACTTAAAAAGAAATGTCAGTGTAATGAAGAGATAAATTACACAGTGTACAGCAACTATAGATAGCAGAAATTAAACATGAAAGGAATGAAAAGTCACAGACTTTTATAAATGCTGATAGACAATTTATAAATGCTAATTTTAGCATTTATAAAAGAAGACCTATTAAAAGGGGACCTACCTAGTAAAAGAGGACGTTTGGTCACCCTTGTTTGGTGGACAGTCTAATTCACGATCTCTACTCTTTTCAAATATGTCAAATGAATTTCCCCACTGAAGCATTCATTATTTTAAGCACAGATTCTGGTCAATCAAAACGATATGCTGATTATGTAGCTAATTTTTTAAAAGGCTACCCCCTGATGTTCAAACTAATGTAAAAGTAATTCATGCTGGCATCAGTGAGTTCACCCTGGATTTACTGAGGTGTGTGGGACTGTGGTAGCCTAGTGGTTAAGGTACTGGACTCTGGACCAGAAGGTCTAGGGTTCAAATCCCACATCTGCCAAGCTTCCACAGTTGGGTCCTTAAGCAAGGCCCTTAACCCACAATAGCTTGGATTGTAAGATTGTATCCGTTGTAAGTCACTCTGGATAAGAGCTTCTGCTAAATGTAAATGTACATGTGTATTTGGATGCTATTTTGAATTACTCATGGATTATTAAATGAAATCATGACGTTTTAAAATCATGTTTGATAGCAACACATTGATGTGATGTATTTTAATGTGTTCCTCTGCTTGCATAATAGAAACACTTTAGGTACAGTCTTGTTTGTAAAGTACTAAAGATAGGGCCATTATATGAATCTTACTTGACTTATCTGTCAACAGATTTCATTTCAGTTTTGCTCTGCACTGTTAGACTGGCACTAAAAAGAACATCTAGTACTAAATACTGTCTTTAAAGCAACTTTTCTTCATTTGCCACCATCTTTTTTACTCTGTTCAGGATAAACACATTTGCCAATTGGTGTCAGCAATTTACAAATTATATGTGGTGCACTTTTAAAAAAGAAAGACATGTAGATCAATGTGTCTGCTTAAACAGCAAAATAGTCTCGGTAGAGTTTAAAGCAAATCATAAATATTTTTTAAACATTTTTTGAAATAAGATAGAAACACTATAAACACTGATAAAAATGTAGCATGCAGTTATGTTTCAGGTGAATATTTAAACAGTGGTCTTGCTACAATAAGGCGTAAAGGTAGAATTACTTATAGGTAGTGTCCCTGTTGGTAATATAACATTGACTGCTAGAGATGTCTCTATAACACACACAAATACATTTTTTCCAGTTGGCAGGCTTTGAGAGGGGCATATCCATATCTTAATGCTTCATACCAAGCATTTAAACATATAATATATTGCACTGAACAATAATGTATTTGGGTGTGATTGTGGGACTGTGTGTTGACAAAGTGTGTGAATGTCTGGAAGTTGTCCCTTGTACTTTTGTGTATTGTAAAATGATTTCTGCTATGCAACGAGAGCTACTTTAAGCAAATGCAAATTTTGTTATGTGCAAACATTCTGTTCTTGGTGATTAAAGCCTGGATCTGATTTGATTCTGATCTCCGAACTGAAAACAGCAGGATGAATGTTTTAATGAATTGTCCGCCATCTAGGCCATTCCATTCTAGCTGTTAAGAGGTGCTCTGAACAGTAATGTTAATTCTGAACTGGGCTCTGGATGGCCCAGATAGAACACCAACAGAGAGGATTGCCTGGACCATTTGCAGGTGCTTAGCAGAAGAAAATTTCTTGTCACAGAGCCCATTACATGTTTCGCCATTGACAGCCAGCCCATTTCGCCTTACGAGAATACTGGACTGTTACAGGCCAGAACCATTTATATTTGTTATGTCTGTGGTGTTCCAATCAGAGTGGACAATCCATAGAAAATAAATGGGAAAAAAGACACACAAATACTGATTGATTTAATCTAAATTTCCAAGTCAGACTGATCAGTTGTGAGCAAGCTATATGATAATGATGACAAAATTAGTTGCTTTGAAGCTCTAATACAGCAATTGGCAAAACAAATAAATTTAGAGCAGTTTATAAAAAAACGTAAAAGACGTGGCCAAATTTGACAGAAAAAAAACAAGGATGGAACACTGATTCAAGTGCAACAGGAGGGTTAAAATAAATACTGAATCTACTGTTGTGCAAACGCATGTATATCATGAGTAAGTGTGAGTCAGGAGAAAGAGGTGAAATACCTTACA
Source organism: Parotocinclus spilosoma (assembly GCA_033117975.1). Classification (NCBI taxonomy): domain Eukaryota; kingdom Metazoa; phylum Chordata; class Actinopteri; order Siluriformes; family Loricariidae; genus Parotocinclus; species Parotocinclus spilosoma. The sequence continues at coordinate 4,001,529 of JAVSBV010000010.1, read as the reverse complement.
ATTTTAAGACTAAAGATGCAAACATGTTACATATTCTAGCTTAATCACACTGTGACAAGGCTTCTAATCAGGTCCTTAGAATAATTCATTAATGCTTATTATTCACAGTGCTCAAATGAGGAAGAATATTACATGAACAGAATGCATAAATTCTAACTTCTCTTGGCACTAAAATAAATCATTTCATTTACAAGGCATTTCTGTTATACGTCATGAAGCAAGTCAGTCCTGGATATTTAACTTGGATATTTGAAGGGCCTGTTCACATTTATTACAATACACAAATGTAGCATTGTGTGTAACAGTTTGAGAGTGTAAACAAACAGAACAAAATTGCTAGGAAATACAGGAGAGCTAAATGACAGGATATACAATAATCGTGTTAACATGTTCAGCCTTGTCACAAAGGTAAACCTTTATATAATGCTTTAGCTGAATGATTGAATTATGATGCTCAAGATCACACTCACCTGGCAGGCCTGGTACAGCAGCTGGTGCTCAAACTTCTTGATGCCAAGGATCTGCTGAAACATTTCATAGAGCTGCTCTTTGCTGAGGATAAGCTCAGATGCAGCACTAGCAGTCATGCGCTGCTGAGCCTTGCGTGGATCCTCGTCCCCGCGGTAGATGGTATCAAACTTGGCCATCCAGGAGCTCAGCACTGTCTCCTTGCTCAAACCATCAATCTCAGGCAGGCTGCGAACACGCTTCTCGATGTGGCGCTTGAACACTTCACGACAGTCCACAGCTGAAAAGCCTCCGGTCTGGACCATCTTGGCCACACGGTCGCTCTTCAGAAACACCTAAAGACCCAAATGGTACTCTTTAATGTGTCTATAATAAAAAAGTATAAACCTCTCCAACATGCAAGATTTCAGAACTGACAGTGTTATCATGTTATCTAAAATGATTGCTTATAGATGCAAATGGTTATTAGTGTATTATGTTTTAGAGTAACATGAAGGGTGGCACAGTTGGTAACACTGTTGCCTCACAGCGAGAAGATCCTGGGTTCGATCCTAGGTAAACTGGTCTTGGTCCTTTCGGTGTGGAGTCTACATGTCGTCCGTGTGGGTTTTGTCCGAGTATTTTTTTTCCACAATTCAAAGACATGTTTCATGTTAACTGAATGTGCTGAAGTAGCTTGAGTGTGAGAATAAGCGAGTGTATGAGTGTGAGATTTTATGCGCCATACCCTGTCTAAGGTTGCTCCTGCCTTGTGCCTTAGGCTGCTGTTTAGGCAGTACTGATTCTCTGGATAACAGCCTTTACATGGCTTACGGTGTAATGTCCATAATGATTCAAATCAATAATAACACGAACTTCAATTGTCTGGGGAGAAATCATTTCAGGATGCTAGTTTCTGCACTATGATGGATGTTCCTCCATCTATAGTAATATATTGAAATAATAACGCAAGGCCATTACATGGGGAGAAATTGGGACTTTAAAATTTCACAACTTTGAAATTATAGGCCCAGTGTGGATAGAAATATTGCATTTATAAAGCCACAAATTTTACACCTTTCCTCTCCTGCTCTGTCTGCATTACTCTTTTTCCCTCCCGAAAACAGGCAAACAATATTTTGTGATATTTTTTTTCCTCTGCAACTTCCAGGGTGCCAACTGATTTTAGCATAAAGGGTGTAAAACCAGACCCTCCACACTTACTCCTACCTACTGTATGTTTCAAATTGAGTTACTGGGAGGAGAGGGTAAAATGTGATTTGTATTATTTCTGAACACTGGAAATGTCTACTAGAGCTGCTTGGCAGCTGTTTCCCCCTGCTCTATTGAGGAAGATGGACGAGTCTCTAAATTACTGTCTGATTCGAATCCAGACGGCTACTTGCCATGAACCTTCTTGTACCTTTGCAGTTCACCTTTGGCCAAATGAGACAGACGATCTGGATAAAAGTGACCTCTGTCCTGGGCTAAATGCCATGAGCTATCTATTAATATACGTTTGTCTGAAAGGTAGCAGAGAACCTTGGTTTGATTGTGGTCATTAGTAGAACAGTTACAACAGTATTAAAATTAATCAAACTCTCCACATATATAATTAATACTAAAAATTAAATAAATTAAAATACTTGACCCAACAAACTGATGACTACAGTATGTGTGGTAGCACCATCTCTGCTGATGTGCACATTAAGTTTCAAGGTACTATGCATTGATGGCAGTTGTCACAACCAGTTAAAGGTGACTATCACCAGTATAATAAATGGTGATGACAAGGTCATATTTAAACAAGCTTTCTGTACATTGAATCCACCGTGTTGCAATGAGACTGATCTTGACTCTTTAACCTTATCAACTTATAACTTACTCACCTAATTCTGCATTATACATTTACGTTATTTTTTTTTATCATGCTGACATAGTGTTATTGTATTCATAATTTGATATGAAGTTCATCACAACCTGCAGAGACAGGAATAGTAATCTTACCACAACAATATTTTATGAGCAAAGCATGTGTGTTTCCTGTAAGTTAGAGAGTATCTTAGGTTCTTACACATTTGCTGTTATGACGTTACAAAATGAAATGCAGTTCTTACACATTACTCCCAAAGCCATGCATATCTGGTGTACCACATTTTATAACCAAATTATTAACATGGGTATTCTCTAGTAGAACAATGGAAGGACTATAAACAAATAAATATTTATTGATCAGTCAAGACTGTAATGGACAACTAAATGTAAACTGTTATTATGTAACCAATTTATTTCTCCCTGGCACTGAATCTGTGGTTGAAGTGCAATTGTTACCTCATAGTAGCTCTGAACTGCATTGATAAATGCCTCATCTGCCACAATCTGAGTGTCTCCTTTGAGGAAAGATTCAAAGCGATCCTTGGTGGTCTGGAGCTGCTGCTTAGTGATCTGAAAAAAAGAGGAAACAAAATCACTTTAGTGACTGAACCAAGACAATACTAATACATGTATTGAGTGTAAATTGTAAGCAAAATAATCAACGTCATAAATATTTCACAGTCCTTGACAATTTATTTGTGCTGTCAGTGATAGTCGTTTCTAATTTATAGTTTGTCTTAGCCTGAAAGCATGCCATTGATATAAAATGTTTAATCAGAGAGACTTCAGATAATCCATGTACCACTGAGTTTTATGTTACTTATGGACAATAAAAGAAAAAATGGATGCAGTAATAAATGAATGCAGCAATAAATAAAAAAAACCTACGTTCATTGGTAGCTCAAACTTTTGTTCTCCTTGTCATCTTCACGACAATATGCAACTTGTTTCTCTAAAACATACTTGATCAATTAGTTACTCTTAATACTTTATCACATTAATTTTGTTGTTTACCTGTGCTGGATAATTTAGGATAAGGGGAAGCTCAATTTTGGCCTACATCATAAAATGTGTCGGTTTATTTATATGTAAATTCTACCCTCCGTTCCTTCTTAAGAAAATGATCTGTGTCCCTGTCGTACCAACAAAGCGTCTTATCCAGGGACTTGACTAGTGTCCTCTCAACTTAGAACAGAATGAAAATTAAAAAAAATTTAATTAAATGCTACCACGGATGTTTACACCAAAAGATCGCTGATTTGCTCATTTCACTGTCAATCAAAAAAGGATTCAGCCTCAGACAGATCATCTAATCATCATGCAGAAGCTGAGCGTCCAGGCCAGCCGAGGCCAGCCCACTGCCCCATAGACCCCCAGAGACGCTGAGC
>JAVSBV010000010.1:3977468-3996184 GCA_033117975.1 Parotocinclus spilosoma | reverse complement strand
CGTATAAATAAACCGACACATTTTATAATGTAGGCCGAAATTGAGCTTCCCCTCCTTGAAAGACCAGCATCCGCCACTGGTAGGAAAGTAAATGCAAAAAACATACACTGAATATATAAATAACACTCTGTATTCTATCTAGATTTTGTTACAAATCATGCTTGATTTTCAATAAAAATTTTCTTTATATAATTTATTCAGCAGCCTTCCTCAGTTCACAATTGCCTAATATTCAGATTAATAACTTTATAGTAACCTCATTAAAATATGCCTTTAAACAAGCACTATAGTGCACTGAAAATGCTTAAATGCAAACCTCTAGGCATTGTTACACATTAGATCACTTCTATCTGTAGTTAATGGGTGAACCAGAAGAGGTTATTTAACAGATGTTCATTTAAGATGGGATCGTTGCCAAAGCACATTTACTGAATGAAATAAGTCAAGCAAATAATAAATACAGACATACAACGCATACATGTAAAAATTACAGTGAAAGTTAATGATTAAGTAAATGCAAAATATGGCGTGTAAAAAAAATGTAATGAATGCAAGTATGTAGTTTTTCCTTTAATTCAGGTCCAGTCCTGTGGACCTGCAAGCCTGTTCATTATTCTAAAAGTCTTAGACAGAAGGAAATTTATTGCAAAAAACAGCTTGGGGAAACTAATCTTTCACAGTGATTACTGCTCAAATTCCATATCAAGCTCACTTTAGACTGAATAAATTGACAACATGGTTTCTATTTGTTGAAGGAGGGCTTTGTCTTTTAATTTTAGTATTTTTATTATTATAGTGTGACATGACATGTTTGGAATGTTTTAATTAAAATATGAATAAAGTAAAAAACACATTTATGCATTAAGTAGGTATCTGTCATGTGTATTAGAGTCTGGAGAGTTATAATTATCCATTATTGTGCCTGAAGCAGCTCAGTGTTGAATTGGTAGAAGCCTAATGTTCTCTTGAGAAACACAAATTATGGAGGGTGTGTTTTTGTGTGTAAGAGAGAAAATAAGAATGTGTGTGTGTGTTAGGGGGTTTGTATGCATGTGAGATTTTGGTGTGGGAGGAAGGTGGAAAAGTACCATGTAGAGTGTGCCTGTGAGGCATTACAGCACCATCTGTGTGTTCATCTCCCTGCTACTGTCCGTACTCACTCTTATAAAAACGAACAACCAGTTGTCATTTTAAAGTAACTCTACTCAGTCTGCAGATTGTGTAGTTTGAATAATGAAATGAGGAACACAGATACACACAACTCACAAACTCACTTCAGTACTACTAACTTCCATGGTATACTGGCTAATTTATATGTTAATGGAAGTAAACTAAATTATACAAGCAAACTATGTATCAAGTCAATTATGAACAACTAGCTCTCTTTTCTTACTTTGTAGTAGCTGTAGTAGCTTTAATTTGTTAATAAACACACATTCTGACATTTTCAGGCCTACAACACATTTAAAAAAGAATTTGCAAGCAATGAAGTAAATAATATGTGATGTGACGTAATGTAATTAAATAATGAAACTAACTTAAACGTGCAGCTAATAAAAACAGCAATAAACAAATGGGGGGCTAGGGATTACTTTAGCAAACCATAGTGACTGTTTTATAGGCAGACCAAATATTTTGGACGGAAAAGCACCCTCCAAGTATTATCAGCTACAAGGCCAAAAGCAAGGTATGTCATGTTATGGGTCTGTGTCAGTACCCTTTGCAAAGGTCATTTACACTCCTGTGATGACAGCATTAATGCAGAAAAGTACACTGAGATGGCCCCTTTTCCAGTGATGTCCATGCATTTTTCAACAAGACAATTCAAAAGCACATGCTGTACACATGGAAGGCAATGCTGTGGAAAAAGAGGGTACATGTGCTGGACCTGCCTGACAGCAGACCTGTCCTCAATAAAGTATGTGTGGAGAATTCTGAAATGAAAAATGAACAACAACAACTGACCTATACTGTTTCATACTGCAACAGTAATTTTGCAAAATTACATCTGAAACACTAAATCACCTGGTATATTCTGTGCCAAAATGTATTTTAAGTGTTGTGATAAGTGGCAAATGCTTTACCATCCAAACATTTTTGGAATGTGTTACAGGCCCAAAGTGGAGGAACTAATGTATATTAACAGATGAAATAAGGTTTACTTGACAAAACTTAAAATATATTGGCCTTATACTGTCTGCAATGAAATAAAAGTACATTTATATCTAAGAAACATTGCATATTTTTGTTTTATTTTTTTCTTAATTTGAATTAAAGTTACAGCTTTTTCTGAGATTTAACTTCTAAACTTGTTTTTAACTGCTTCTAGAATAGCTCTGCTGCCACTGATGCTGGAGATGATTAAACAGTTTCTCTGTCAGCTGTCTTACTCTTGCAAAATGTCCCTGCAGATATTAGCTATATAACTTACTATATAGCAAGTTTAGTTGTCATTTGGTCACTCTGTCAAACCACACCGTACTACTATATCACCCATGTATTGTGTATATGTCAGTGTTTGTATATACGGTATGTTCATATTTCTTAAAAAGAACCATTCGAGACTGAATTGTAAAAAGAGACATTGTCACAGAGCACCAGTTTTTATTTACACCTATTGTAGTTAATAATTTAGCTAATAATGCTAATATGTTCTTGGTTCTGGGCAAAACCTATTGTTTGATTCACTCACTCACTCACTCACTTATTCCTGGACAGGGTCATGGGAGAGCTGTGCCTAGTCGGCAGCATAGAGCGCAAGGCAGGAACAACCCTAGAGAGGGTGCCAATCCATTATACAGGAATTGTCTGATTGCTTCAGTAAAATTCAAACAAGGTTCTTATCTATCCAGGGAGAAAACTGGAGGATAAACTGAAGGAGTCTTAGTGGTATTGGTATCTTCAGCATGTAGGTAGGTAGGAACCAATCACATTATCTGCAATGTTTTCTATGTGATGCATCTATCTGTGTGGGTTCCTCAAGAAGAACGCCAGTAAGCTTGCATGGAATGTATCAGTGCAATGAATCAGGGGCTGTCTAGTCAGTTTCCTTTCTTAATTACATTAAAAGCAAAAGAGTCCCGGTCAGTTAATTTTGTTTCAGTTTCTTACTCATTGGTGAAGTCTGGCATAGCTTATACTTCGATATTGCCCACACCCAACCCACACCATCAATCCTTTTTTTCAGAACTATCTTATTAAAGATTGTTCTGAGGTAGCCAGATTCACTATGGAAGACTAGAAAGGACAAACACATAAATCAACCTCCATATGGCACTGCAAGAAGAGTGAATGCATATTCGCACCCTTGCACAGATGGCTGGTCTCTCAGAATGTTAGACTTACTATATATAATACATATGAAGGCTGTTCTTTAGCCAGCTTCTCACACATTGTTAAACCAGGTTTGCAATACGAATGATAATTTATTATTCTAACATTTCTGCGTCATAATAAAATCTAATTGATAGGGGCATAGCCTGCCTGTTTAAAGTGAATTGAGAGATATACCCATATTTTACTGAATAAATGAAGTAATGTGTGTGCGTATAGTCAGCTGAGGGTAGCAGCTTTTGGTAAGGGTTAGAAGATAATGTATAAGACATTAGCTGTAAGAGACGTTTTATATTTTAAATATTACTATCCATACAGAAAATGCTTTATTTATATCTTAAATTGGTCATTTTGTTTGTTTGTAGTTCTTAAATATTAAATTCACTTTTAGCTGAAAAAACAGTTGCTTCAAATTACATTTTGTCTGGACACATCTAAGATTAGTCTTCCATATTGCTTCACCAAAACAGTCAGAGAGACAAAGCAAAATAACTTTTACTTGGCATTATGTAACTATTCAATGGGAAATGAAACATTAGGTTCTTGCCAAATTTGGAGCAACTGAAGCAGAAACGAGGGGGAGACTTTATGTGCATGGCGCACACTTCATCAAATAGGTAGTAAACCTCAATTTGAGCTTGTGCTGACTCACAATCACCATGTTTAGTTACTCCTCTTTGTCGTTCTGAGTTTCAGGAGCTGTCATACAATTGACTTTAAATTCGGACATGCAAATGTGGTTCTGCTTCCAAGAGGATATAATGGCAGATGATGGTTCCCCAACCACATGATGTGACTTAATGTCAATAGCATTTTGGTTAGGTTTGATTTAGTCCACAGTGGAAGTGTCCATGTGCCAGTGGAGACTAAATTATTTTCGGTGTTCATAGAAATGTAGTACCAGTGACCAGCGAGTCGAAAACAAACAATGACTGGAAGTCCATAATGGAAACATGCACACAGCCACACAAAAAACAGGGTCCTTGAATACACAGCAACATACAGGTCATACGGGATTGCGCAATATTTAATAGAATACTCTTCAGTGACACATACTAACAAACTAAATGCAGTCCTGATGCAGTGATCTGCAGTGAAAAAGTCCTGATGCAGTGATCTGACCAAACTGACAGTCCTTTCATTAAAATGTGTATATGAAACTAGACAATGTTCAGACTGCAAGTGTATTTCTTTCTCAAATCTGATTTTTAGACCAAGTGTTCACAAATTATAAGACATCAAATCTGATTTGTCTGTTTGATTAGTAGTCACATTCACTGGCTTATTGATCGGTTGCTATGGTGACTAAACAGGTGTGTCTACACTGAGTGCAGTAAAGCAGCTGTAAGGTAGCAAGTTAATGATTCCTGACATGGATATTCCATAATGAGATTTGTATCTGGACAATGTCCAGTCACAGTTATGAACTTTAAGTATGTATTTTTTTCTTTCTTTGTAATTTCAAACATTTTCAAACATCTTTTGAGGTAGCACTGTTACCAGTATTTTCCAAATCAATTTTTGTCCATTGGCCAGCATTTATCTGCAATATATTGCTTTTTATCTGTATGCTTGTGTATTTCTCCTCACAAAAACAGATAATGTGGCACCTATTTGTTGCTCCTGGTTAAAGTACTATACTGTGCTGGACTTTATTCAAGTTGTTGTCATTATTGTCACAAATGCCTGACATCAATAACATTAACTTAAAAAACACATCAAATCTGACTGGTCAGAGCCTACTTACAAATGTGAAATTAATCTGCTTAGGTAAAGAAAGATTACATGTGCAGCACAATACATGCCTTATTTATATTAGATTTAAGCTTAAATATAATTTGAGCTGACAGACTGAACTCTGAATCTTAAATCCAATTTAAGTTTACAATCTGAACCCTGAATCTTAAATCCAATTTAGGTCAACAGGTTTAAAACTGAACATTAAATCCAAATTGAACGTGCGATTTTGAACAATAAATCTTAAATCCAATTTATGCTGCCAGTCTGAAGCCTAATTGAGTGAAAACAGAATTCAGAAATCTGGTTAATTTTGTACTATGGAAGTACAAAAAGAGGAACACTGCCTTCCACCTGCTTCCTATCTAGCTAGACCTATTCCCTTACTTAACATTCACTGTTTCACCTCTCTCATGATGATAGTGCTCAGGAGGAACTCAGACGAACTGTGGATGGATGATACGTCCTCTTTTGATGCAGTTAAAGTACATTCTGCACAAAATCCAAGACTTCACTGTTTCTCACACATTGCAGCTTTTTTTGGAAACAGGAAACAATCAAGCCATCTTTCTGGCAAATAAAGTGCAAAAAGTGTTTTTTTTAACAAAAGCACTAACATTTTTATTAACATTAACATCTTCATGCCTGATTTAATCCTGTGACCTTCTCTCCAACATATATTATGTTTTGTTAAAACATTTAAATGTATATACCATTACGCGTGAAACAAATTTACTATTTACTCACAACAGGCATATTTTAAATATTAAACACAGCACATCCTGCTTCACCACACATTATTGCTGCATCAGAGTTCGACAAAAAGCAACAATAATTTTTCACAAATTTGCCCAAGGCAATCATCTAATCACAAACAGCAATGTTTATTACAACATATAATGTAGTGTTCAGTCAGAATTACAGTATTACCAACTATTTGTAATCATGCTTGGTTCCAGTAAGTCTAGTAATCACTGATTGAATTATATGTCTACAGAGAATGGCATATTTGCATGTATTTGAATGCATTAGCACTGCTGAACTCAACCATTTAACCAATCATTCAGCCACTCGATTTTATATAAGATTTTATAGTATATGGTATCCAACGTAATTGAATGTTTAGATGTTTAAATGAACAATTTCTCTAAATTTGAAGAAAACTAGGTAAGAGGCCCCCCAGAAGTTTTACCGTGGCTGAGATCTATTTAAATGCAAACTGTGCGCGTGCGTGTGTGTGTGTGTGTGTAAGTTGGGGGGTTGCGTCTATAAGATTATTGTGCGAGGAAATACACAGCATTTTACTTCATGTTTATGGAGATAGGTGGTTTGACAAGTGCCTGAAAGATATTGTAACATACAAATTCACATAATCCATAAATCTATTGCACCTAGACCTAAAAGAAGCAATGCAGTATAAAACGGCAGTACAGACATATGACTGCCCCAGAAACAAGATTGCTTGCTTCCTTGAAAAAATGCTTTGCACATGCACACACAATGAGGCATCTAAACCAGCTTCCAAATAGTCACTGTAACTGGGTCATAGCACCATGCTTATGAATGTAATGTTGTAGGAGTACATATGATGCTACTAGAGCGTTTGTATGCCTGTGTGCATTTGGATGAGTGCATTTGTTGGAGTCACATTACAAAATGGCTCTAAATCTTAATGCTAGAACGTGTAATGACACTCTGGAGAACTGTGCACTTCCAACGTCATATTAACAGTTTGTGAACAGCTCTTGACATGTTTCATTATCATGACATACTTTGTTATATAGGCCCTGCAATAACTGTATAACTTAACAGGACATAATGTGCATCTCTTCAAGAGATTACTGGTGTTCGTTTGGGTGTATGTATTTACAAAAAGGTAATCATAATGTATATTTTCTTGGCTAAAGAACCGACAGATATAAAAGAGCATGTCCTAGAAATCACCACACAGTCTCTAGTACCACATATTGAAATGTATGATCGAAATGTAAGAGAATATCGTTTGATTCTAGAGAAATAAAAATGGAAAGAAAGAGAGAGAGAGAGAGAGAGAGAGAGAGAGAGAGAGGGAGAGAGAGAAAGAAAGAGTAGCATACAATTCAACCTTGTGAAAAAGAGAAGGTCACTCAAGCAGTGTGCCAATTGGGCGTGAATGGAAAGGGGGAGGTGTTTCTTAATGGATGATGGGAAATGGAAAAAAAGATTTAAGCATCTGTGATAATATATGATGTGTACTGGGAGGCAAAAGATCATTTGATATTTAGAATATAGATTGCAGCTGTATGAGTGCATATGTATATGAGTGTTTGTATTCTTTCTAAAATCTGCTCGTATACTGTTACTCTTATGAATTGTATGGAAGACTTCAGGTTCCCTATATTATGTAATGGTTTCTATCTCATATTCACTTATCCATCCTTGTGAGTAGATATTACCCTGTTTACAGTTATTGCCCTGACTGGTCTGTTCTTGAGCATTACAATTGACAAGACAATTTTTCCTTTCTGTTTGGAAGCTAGGTGTCAGAGTTATCTTGTTACATGCCCATAAACACCCAGATCATTTTACAATTGACTTCAAATGGTAACATTCCAACATTAGATTATTGCACTTTAATCACTTCAGATACTAGATCAATATTTCTGTTTGTATCTAAATTTAGCTTCAACATTCCAGTTGCAAGAACATGCACACCGTATTAGCACATCCTGTTGTTCTGTACTAATCGATCCGATCACAAACTATTGCTATTACTAAATACTATTTTTGACTTATAAAAAACAATGCTCAAATCACATTTCCTTTATCAACAATACTCACTAGAAAACGTTGGTGGTAAGGTGCAATATATAAACATTTTCAATGACTTTCCACCTACTTCTTAGCATGGCAACAAAATCCATGTATGAATGAACTACCAACAACATTACTTTACTTACGTGTTAGCAGAGAAATTGCAGAAATTTGAAGTTTAATAAAATGAATTCTTAAGAATGCAGGCCTAATATTTAATCAGATTTTCACACAAGTATTAAAGTATTATTTATAATATAAAGCTTAGTGTATTGAAATGATTTGGATAAAAGTAATCACTAAGCATGTTATTCATTTTGCACTAGTGCTCAGTAAGAAAGTCCATCAGCAAGTACATTAGAACTTTATCATCATTTTGCCCTACACTCATAAAACAAAGATTTAAAGATGATGGAGAACTTTAATGTCTTGCACAATGCCGTGACCTTTACTCTATCACACAAATTTGAGACTGGAATGCCCATCAGTGCCCAACCTTACAGTTACGTTTTTAAAAAAGGCTTCTCAGAAAAGCTTTTGTACAGACATAATAATAAAAAGAGTGGTGGGCTGGGAGGGTGGAATTGCATTTACACACCGCTTTACTTATTTAGCCCATAACAATTATCTTAAACCATGTTGAAAACAGCCTCCTATTTTTCTCACACTTTTTAGAGTTCATTGTAGAACGTAGTTTGCTTGACAGAATGTGCATGGGACAGAAATACAATTCTTTGAAATTTGAGTGGGATGCAGCCCTCAAATTTTCCTTGGCTTGACATACTGTATAACTTGGTGGAAATATTGCCTATAATATATTTTCAATAAATATTAGCTGCACAAAAAAAGTTTAGATCAAACCACATTTCTGTGCTAATCAACACTATAGCATTTACATTTGCTTTATTTTTAATGCATATATTTTTTTTAATTATAAATCACAGAATGTGTAGTCATGTATCACTTTATTAAGAATAATATACTTATACTCAGTAGGGTTTTCATTTGCTCTTAAAACATTCTCAGTATATGTGGAATGGATTCCCTTGAGATTCTGTTCCATGGTGACATGATCATTGATCTCATTGTCATGTTCATGAAACCTGTTTCAGTTAACTTGGCTTGCATTATTCTGAGGAAATTATTCTCAGTTGACCTCCTTCATCAAGGCACTTCCGTCAGCTGAACTGCTGCACACTGAATGTTTTTTTGTACTTCACCATTCTCAGTAGTTTCTAGACACTGTTGTGCAAGAAATTAAGTGGGGGTCTGTGGTAGCCTAGAAATTAAACTACTGGAATATGGACCAGAAGATATATGCTGCCAGGATGCCACTGCTGGGTCCATGAGCAAGGCCCTTAAACCACAATTGCTTGGATTCTAAGAATGTATAAGTTGTGAGTCACTGGGTAAAACATCTCCTAAATTCTGTAAATGTAAATGTGAAATCCCAGAAGATCAGCAGTTAACTATTGCAAAATCTAGTACCTTACTACAGACATATTTAAAGACATTCTTAAAGTTATTGACATCCCTGGTAAAGATTAGTCAATCTAATCTTTAAACCCAAGTAGAACTGAAGTATAGACATGAAATCACATGTAATTGTGTGCTGCTTAATAAAATAAATATCTAAATATTTCTCCTGTACCTTGTCTGCACTTCTTTTATACTTCATTACATGTCTACATATTATAAAAAAATGATAAACTCCATGTTTACACACAGACACTTCAATATCTATATTCAGCCTCACATATGTACACATATGCCCTGTTTTCCACATTAACCTGCTCTCTTTCTATTAACTCAGCTTCTCTAAATGTGTCTTTCTTCCTTTCACTTTGTTATTGTACTCCTTACCTTAATTATCTGATTCAATTTCCTCCGTAATGATGTTATTGCATAAGCTAGCAGAGCAAACATTTCACTGTCATAGACACAAATTTGTAATCAGTATCTGTTATTGATGTTGAAGTGGGAACTCAATAAAAACAATCTGATAAATTATTTTATTTTAGAGATTTGGCATCAACAGAATCAGTCACTAAAGTGCATGCTAAGTACTGCATCTTCATCTGCTCAAGTGTTATATTCAGCATGCCTTCAACCTTGCCCGAGCTGAGATCCACAAGGAAACATTCTGGTATCACACATCTGTTGTTGTTTGCATTTGAAGAATGTGATTTACTTAACCTTGTCCTGTTTAGATCTCCACTCTTTCTTTCAGTCTATCTTCTTTTCTTTTTCTCTCATGTCGCTCTCTGATTACTTAAAGTCTCCTGTTTCATGTTGATCAGAGGGCTTGTAGCTGGACATATTGATCTGTCAGAGAGTATGAGTTTAGCAAAGGGCTGAGCTTGCACATGTTCCCCCAAGCGCACTCCCTCACTCCCTTTCTATTTCACTCTCACACACTCTCTCACACACAGGGCACACACATTTCAGCAAAAAGATCACAAGGAAACATCAGGGAAGAATAGAAGAGAATTTGCCATCCAGACTAACCAATTACCTTCACATAACCTCAACAAATTACACAATACTGCTCTGATTTGCAGCATTTTCTGAAGAAAGAGTTAATAATTTGGCCCCCAGCAGTACTCTGGGCTCTAGCTGCTGAGGATGACAGAAAAGCCATTATTATTACCACGCATTTAGCAAACAATCAGAGCTCAGAGTCTGATTATTATTTGAATTTGAATATTCAAATGTCAATATAATTCCCAATTCAGCGATCCTTAGGGGATGGTATACAGAGGTTTCTTATACAATTTAGCTGAACATTATATGTACAAACTGCATCTAGGAAGTCATCTAAACCATAAATTATAATATTAAGTACTGTATACTATTTCTGTTTTAGTGATTATTTGCTACTGATTATTTTTGCTTCTGGAGCTGCTGTTGTTATCCATTGCTCTAATCAATCTACAGTAAATAAAGTTACTATAACTGTGCTACAGGTCTATCAATACCCAAATCACCTCAAATCACATAAAAAAAATTTCTATATGCTTATGTAATGTAAGTCCATAAGTTATATGTTTTTGACATTATCAAAACACAATTTTCGACATGCGGTGAAAATGAAATAATACATATCAATACTTGTATACTTACTTATGCTGATTAAACTGATTAAACATTGCATTCAATTGTACTACTTTTGGCACGAAATTAGATCAATACTATTTGTCTTAGGGTGCATCTGTATGTGGGGACAGGTCAGTACTGCAAGCAGGCCCGTAATCTTTTCTTCTGCAGCCTTGCTTTTGTAATGTGTGCAGCATGTGGTTTTGCATTATCTGATTAAAAAATGCACTGAAAAATTTCCCTCTGAAGTTCTTCCCGATTGCTTGAAATGTTGAACGATATTATGCAAATCCCTTTTAACCTTTCATTCAGGAATATTATTCACAAGCACTTCAGTAGTTTTCTCATGCATTTGTTGACAAAGTGAAGATAATTTGCCCATCTTTGCTCCTCAAGGCTACTGTAGCAAATCATGTTTATAATCACTTGTTGCAGCCCATTATTGTTGCACTCATTATTAGCCCATTATGTAAGATGTAGTTTTTTCCTAAATATAGTAATACAGTTCACTCTATTGGGAAGCTGCCTATGACTGTTTAAATATTCTAACTGGCCTAAAAAACTTTACTTAATGAAGAGCTAATACTACTGCATTGATTTGTACGAGTTTTCCCCCATGACAGTTTTTAATCCTTAAGTTTAATGAACAGCATCTAAATTAATGTCATGCTCTTAGACTCTTAGAACTCTTATTTTACTATCATCACCCTGGATTACTTTACAAAATATTCACTCTACTATTTGTAAAATACATCTGCTGATGTTTGGTCCTTTACATACTTTGTACTTGATGGATGTCCTTCACAGTGATGATTCACACTGTGATTAATTGCAATGGCTCCATTGTGCTTTAGAGAGACTCAACACTAAAATAATTTCTCTGACTCAAATACAAGCAGAAGTAATTCACTAAACTCAACCAACTCCCAGTGGGAGAATTAGAACTGGGAGAATGGTCAAAGTTCATATAATATATGCACATTTAAGAGTGAACACATGTGGTACAGTGCAGTGATTGTCTTGTTTGATGTGTGGCATTTGGGCATACCAAAGGTCATAGTGTGAGGGAAGTAGCTGCATTTGAAGGTGTATTAAAGCATATGGTGGTACGAGTCTACCAGCAGTGAAAATATGCGATTCAGTCACAGGCGATGCTTTTTTTGTCCAATGAGTATGTATATATATATATAAATGATGCGGATTAAGGTGTATATGTATGTATGGTAGTACACAACCCAACTTCCTCTTATTTATGCACTTATCCACAAACACATCACCTCAGAACAGTATAGAAAATAGATAATGACTTATAGATAAAGGTAAATATAAAGAATTCAGTATACTACCTGAGAATAATAAAAAGCCCAACTGATTCCATTTATTTGGTAACGAGGGAAGTAGACTAGTGAAGCCAACCTGTTCTAAATTGTTAATTGATTTATCTCAATCAATAACCCGGAAGAATCAAGTCAAAATTGATTTTAGTTCAAATCAGAGTTGCAGATTTTATTTAGCAACATAAGTGTTTCCTGTTAAATTAGATGTGAATAGAAGTGCTCATATGCACATGTAAGCTCAATTACAAGAGTAGTAATTGTGTAAGATGCTGCAGCATTCTCTGATCAATATCCTTAAGCTTTATACAAAGATTTGTGGCTCTCTAGGACTGAATGAAAAAAAAATGGCACCTGTATTGAATAATAGAGCCAGACTATAGCCAGAGCAGTACTAGACACTAGCTCAAAATAATTAGACTTAATGTAAAGTTTCCCACTTCTGTAAACAGCGTAGGGGTTATAGTTAAAAGAAAATATATGCAAATGCAACGATTGATTGCAGGTATATGGATTTGTGGGGATGTGTACGCAAAAATAGCCCTAGGTTGTGTAGTGTTGTTTTTATTCACAATAACATGCATCTACTTTGAGACTGATCTTTTAGAAGCAATGACAGTTTCTTACGAGACTATAAGGGTAGAATGACAGTTCTAACTAAAGGCCAATCGGTATGCACATATTAGCATAATGTGAGATGACATGAGCGTCATAAGCTTTTTTCAAGTTGCAGTTCTTGCTTCATGTGCTTCATTTTGAACTACTACAACTAATTATGGTACTAACAGTCCACAAAAAAGGACCTGCAAGATTAATGGGCCAGAGAAATACAAAAACTAGCATATATATTGGAGTTTATTCAATATAATATACAATAATGTAATGTAATAATATTGCATTTAATATAATTATATTAAATTAAATGTATAATATAATAATAGACCTATAATAGGTGTTCAAGTGGTGCAGCAAGAATAACGGGCTATAGTGGATGGTCATGTCAATAGGGTGAATACCAGTTATAGGTAATCACTTGTGTCCCATCCAGGTCACCCTTACATCTTCACCCTGTGTATTCCAGGGATAGCAATCAGAGCACTATTGACCCTCACCAACAGCAGGGTTAAAATGTTAAAGTAATAATTTTAAAAATTAATGCATTTTAATAAAAGCCTTATCAATATTACTATTTTTTTTAGATAAATGAACTGTCAGTCAGTCCTGACGGGCCACTCAACGACTCTCACCTTGACTTGAATGAAGAGAGAGATGGCGCTAACGGAACTACGGGCTACATCCCAAACACTACACTGTAGCACGGCATTTTTTCGAGATGAAGTAGGAATTTATTTGAAAACGATTTAGGACGCAGGCTGGATTAACCGTGCAAACCGTGAGCTTCGGGCGGGTCACGTGACTCCCCTACGGCAATGACACCGCTTCATTATGATCCTGCCGCTCCATCATTCGGTGAATGAGCGATTTGGGATGATTCGAAATCGCCGAGCGCTTTCATAGCCATTTACGTGGCGTGCGTTTGTTTTATGGATGATTTAAACACATAAGATCCAAATGGCAAAATCTGCAGTGCTAGTGTTCATACACACACACACACACCTCCCCCTATATGTCCCACTAAAAACAGCGGACTATTGTGACCTCATGCATTTATTACTGATTATATTTTGTGCTGCTTGTTTTTTGGACGCAAGTACTAAATAGCCAGCAAGTCGAAGTGCTGTTATTGGAGCATGACAGGTAAGTATAATTAGGCGCAAAGATCTCAAGGTGAGACGAAGCAGGGTGCTTTACCTTGAGCTGCCTCCTCGCCATGTCGGTCGGCTGCTTGGCGTTGAAAGGGTAAGCGATGCATCGCATGACGAAGACGTAGAGCTGGAGGCGCTTCTTGCGCTCATCTTCCTCCCGCTGCAGCTTCTCGACATCCTCCTTCTCGTGCTCGCTGGCTGCCGAAGGACTCGGGCTGCTCGGACGGGCGCTGCTCCCCCGGCTCCCGGGCTGCAGGCGCTCCGAGCTGTCGCTGGCTCTGTTTGGAGACACGCGTGTGCCTCCCGACTGCGGGACCAGCGCCTCTTTGCTTTCCTCCTCTACTATCCCGTCCGATTCCTCCTCGCTGGATGATGGATCCAACATTTTGTTTTTTTCGAAGCTGGCAGCTGTAGCTACTGTAAAACTGAAACTGACTTTAGCAAGGACTCGGTTTGCAAGGACCCGGGATAGTGTAGGATAATGTACGAGCAATCGAGGTTGTTGTAGCTTAAATCCCAGCGAAAAGGCAGTCGACGCGGGATGAGACGGACACTGCAATCTCTCCGCACGGTCAGAGCGACGCCGATGCTGACGCGTACCCAATCGTGGCTTCGCTCGGCCAATCAGGGACGGGCAAATTGGGGGTGACGATTAGGGTGAGGGGAGAGGATGTAGAGGAAGGGCGCGTGCAGGCGGAGCAGATCTCAGCATCTCTCAATGAAGCGTCGACGTTCACATCCTGCCGCGCTGCTCGTTCGTGATGCTCAACACCGTGCGTCGTAAGAAGTCGCTCTTCGTGGTGCTGAAATCACTGAGCGTGGTGCTCAGAACTACTGCGTGGTAGCAACGCGAGTGTAATGTTTCGAGTTTCCTGCAACAGTAGGCCTACATAACAAAAAACTGCATTTACCAAACTGATTTTCTCCAGAGAAAAACAGACGCTCTTGCGTACCGTTTACTAGAATAATACATGTGCCACATTGTAGTTTGCTCTCTACACACAGTCATGAAATGGCTTTTCCTATGCCACTCTCATGCAGTGTTTACTCAAGGTCGTGCTGTCAAACACTAACTGGCATGGCGGTGTTACACCTGTTCATGCTTTGTAACAAAAGGACGGATGTTCCACGTTTTTCCTGTAGAGGAAGATACACAACGTCCGCCTCTGCAACCAAAATGCTATTCATTAAGGTCATTCTGAGGTCAGAGTGTGTAGTAGCAAACAGTGATATAACTTGAAACAACACTATACTATACTGCTCACAAAAATATCCCTTATTTGTAGGAACTACAACTGTGCCACCAGTCTTGTACATCCACTGTTTGCATATCGTACTCCTTTCCATCTTACTACACTGCTCACAAACATTTCATCATGGAATATTTCATTTTGAAATATTCCCTTCTTTTTGTGAGGAGTGTATATCCATGGCTTTTCATCCTTATACCTCCAGTTCCTCTCCACTGTCGCACACACATTTGTAATACCATGTAAAATTCTTCTACTGATCATGTATTATTTTGTCTAAATATTGCTTAACACAAAGCTACCCAAAAGCACACATCTTAGAAAAAGTACATATTGTTCTCTTTTGTTATTTTTAGTTTTTGAACTTTTTTCACTGATGTTTGTAAGGAAAAGTTCCCAGATCTTCTGACATTCCTTATTATTTTAAAGCACTAATCCACCATCCACCACTTTCTTAACGCATGGCAGTGCATTGTTCACATAAGGTCTGTGCTTTATAGAGCTGAGTTTGGATGGATGAATTATTTGTTGGAACTGCAACAACCAGCCGTGCAACAGGCTGGCATCTTGTTTATTCCAGGAAAGCTGGTGAAGTGGCTCCATCCCTGACCAGTAAAAGCAAGGTAATTATGGAAAATCAGTATGGGAATTATGGGGATATCTCCTCATTGAAAGAATGTATTCAGTATCCTGTCAGTTGTTGTGCTCTCTGCTAGAGTTAATAGTTTCTGAAGATTAGTAGACTTATTATGTCATACTGATTATTAACAACATAGTAAAAGTGCTGGAGCAGGTTGTGTTTGTGCCCCGTTGCTTCAGGCTCCAAGACAGAGGCCTAAAGTTTAGCTCCAGGTACTGTTATATTTTTATGTTGGCCTGTCTTCCAAATATACACACATAAATTCTTCAGGATTTCGAACCACAGTGAAGGTGAAAAATATAATGTGGTTACTGATTATAAATGAATTAAAGAATAAAGACATAGAGAGAAGGAGACAGAACAGGAGAACAGAAGGTTGGGTCATTTCTACAAAGCGATAGCTAGCAGCAGCACATTCAGGAACGTAGCAAGCAAAATGTGTCAAAAGAGATAAGAAAACTGTTTTAATTTCTATGAATTAATATAAGAAAACCAAAACACTGAAACATATGTTCAGTAAAATAGGATATCTTAGCTCAGGTCTGGCAGCCATCCATGGACCAGTTTGGAAAAGAATATTAAATAAACATTGTTCTTTTACAGTCTGCAGAACAAAGTCACAAAATAATTTTTTCTGTTCCTATGCCTGAGGACAAAATGCACGGACTATATATCCTTCTTTTGTACAAATTACAAGCAAACAGAAAAAGAAAAATGGTGCAGGGCAAAATGTTGGTTAATATATATGCCTAGTCTATGAACAGACCTGCATTTAAAATATATCGCCAGCAGTAAATACAACTTAAGCTACTGTTTGCTTGTTATTTGGCTTATTTAATCTCACTGTTAGCATCACTGGCTATTTACGGCAGACACACGGTTACTTTAATACATAAAGTTACTTACATAAGGAAACTAGCCAGACATACTCAAATAAATGCTGACTGACTGAAACTAATGCATGTTGTTGGACTTTAGGAGGAAGCCAGACCACCCAAAGTAAACCCATATGGACATGGGGAGGACATGCAATCTACACACAGGAGGATTACAAGTTTGGGATTGAATAGGGAATGCTGGAGCTGTGCGGTAACCATGGTAACCACTGAGCTACATTGCTGTTAATATAGTACTGTATTTTTGTGTTTAATTCTGTGTAAATATGAATACGTCCATATATGTGGGATTAAATTTTACCTGGCGAAACATTGTTATGGCAAATTTAATTTTTTTCTTAACTTTTACATTCTCCACTTTAGCCCTAGTCAGCAATGTCCAATTACACATTAACAAAACTATCTTTAAAGTTTTAGACAAATAGTTTTAATCATAAATAAATGGCATAAGAAAATGCACACAAAAACCCAGGCTTGCTGAGCATGAACAATGCCACGGTTAAATAGTGTGTTTGCTTTGACAAACTGGAACTGTTTGCCAAGGGAGGGAGAGATAGATTGTTGAAAGCGCCATTGTGTTGCGTCCTGAGTGAGAACAATGCGCAAACTAATTGTGAAAGGTGCTGTAGCGCCAAAACACAGCAGAAGTGCAGAGAGCACGATAAGGCGCTGATTTGGGACGTCTCCCAAATCGCAAGGCACGAAGGTAGTTTGAAACGCCAGAGGGCAAGCGTGAGCTCGGGTGCGTGTGCAGCGCGAGCACGAATAAGTCGTGGAAGGCGCTGAAGTGCCAGAGGGCGAGCACTAGGTCAGGCACGCGTGTAGCGCGGGTGCCAATAAATCACGGAAGTCACCGAAGTGCCAGAGGGCAAGCATGAGCTCGGGCGCACGTATAGCGCGAGTAAGTGAAGCCGGGGCGCGTCTCAATCAGGGCGCGCAGCCAGCTGAAGTGAGACTCGATAGTGGCTGAAAACGAAAAGAGTGTGAGCACAGGCATGTGAGGGGCGCACGAGTACGAAACAGGAAACCCTAAAAGGGTCCCTAAAATACTAAGTACCTCGGGGCGAAAGCTGGGAACCCTAACAGCTTCACCAACAACTGCAAGTTAAAACTCTACCATGCAAAGCAACAAAATACAAAACGCTGTTGGCTTCTCTGAGCACAAGCTCATCTGAGATGGATTGACACAAAGTGGAAAAGTGTCCTGTGGTTTGACGAGTCCACATTTCACGTTCCACATTTTTGGAAATCATGGACGTCATGTCCTCCAGGCAGAAGAGAAAAAGGGCTGTCCGGATTGTTATCAGCGTAAAGTTTAAAAGACAGCATTTCTCATAGTATGGGGGTGTGTTAGCGCTCAGCGCTGAGCGGCTCAGGGCATAGGTAACTTGCACATCTGTGAAAGCACCATTAATGCTGAAAGGTACATACAGGTTTTGGAGCAACAT
Organism: Parotocinclus spilosoma; assembly: GCA_033117975.1. Lineage (NCBI taxonomy): Eukaryota > Metazoa > Chordata > Actinopteri > Siluriformes > Loricariidae > Parotocinclus > Parotocinclus spilosoma. The sequence goes on along the minus strand of JAVSBV010000010.1, from coordinate 3,977,891 downwards.
ATGTTATGCACTTGTGCACGTGTTAGAACAGCATGGCTTTAATGTAAAAGTGTGCAGGTACTAGACTGGCCTGTCTACAGTCCAGATCGGTCTCCCATTGAAAATGTGTGAAGTATGAAGTGCAAAATACGACAATGAAGACTCCGGACTGTTGAACAACTAAAGTTGTACATCAAGCAAAAATGGAAAAGAATTACACAGTGTCCTCAGTTCCCAAACACTTATTGATTGTTGTTAACAGGAAAGGCAATATAACACAGTGATAAACATGCCCTTGTTCCAACTTCTCTGTAATGTGTTTCAGGAATCAAATTCAAAACCCCAGACAGGGCCGATGGACTGGTATGAGCGGGTAACCCTCGGAGGTATTTAGTCTGTTAGGGACAGATTTGAGGGCTTCCCCGTTCCGTGCCGGTGCGCGTC
>JAVSBV010000010.1:3962601-3977368 GCA_033117975.1 Parotocinclus spilosoma | reverse complement strand
AATTTTGAGGAAAGAGATTAATTTAATACAATTTGGAATAAGGCTGTAACGTAACAAAATGTGGAAAAAGTGAAGCGTTGTGAATACTTTCCGGATGCACTGTATATGAATATCAAGGTTTTATTTGCAAATGAACCATTTTAATTGTAAAGTTTCATAGAGTGGATGATATGTTTTCCTACTATGTAGTATACTGTACACTAGTTATTTTCAATATACAAAAAAGATACACGTTTTAAAGTAAAAGACTCATTAGAATGAATTCTTGAAGCCATGCTGCATTTATATACAATCAGTAGTATTAATACAAAGTACTTAAAACAATAAAAGACAGTGCCTTTACTGCCAATAGAGCTTGACATGTATCAAGATACTCAAATTTATGGTCTTGGGTTTAATGTTGTCTTTGATTTCACTATTTGATATTATTGCTATTACAATGGTTCAAGACAGATATTATTATGCTTTATTATTTAAGCATAAAAGCACCATGACCAGGTGTATCTCTATAGCGCACACTGCTGTCTGCTGTGTCCATTTATCATATCTCTAGTCTGATTGGCTAGAACAATCTATTACAACATATATTTTTAGCACCTATGGCAAGTAGTTTTACAAAATCTAAGGATTCTGCAAAAATCACATAAAAATTACAATTATAAAACTAGATTTTGAGTGACATTAATTATGCCTTGCATTTCACATATACATATAAAAATCCTAAAATCTACTCTACACATTTGCCGAGACCAGAGAAAGAATGCTCTTTCTTGGGAGCATGTAAGATATTCTGTTACAAATATGCTCTATATGTTTACAAGTACAAATAATGTATTAATGTAAATAATGTCAGATTGATGTATTTATCCTAACATTGATAATTTAATTACAAAACCTACTGTACAAGTTAGTGTTAGTGACTTAATTCAGTTGAATAAGGCAATAGAAACGTTTCCGCCATAAGCACCTCAATTTACTTATCACCATAACCTTACCATATCACAATAGGTTCACCATAACCTTATCACCATAAGACTGACACAACCATGGCAGATTACAATTTACTGCCTGTTTAATTTTTGCACTGAGCTATAACAGTCACAATTATCTGCATGTTATGATAAATAACTGCCATAACACAGCATTTGTTTTTCTGACATGAACGTCATTTTTACATAATTCTTCAAAAAATTATATTCTGTATGATATTTACAATTTGCTATGACTTGTCATTGACAGTTCCGCAGTGTTATAACGGACTTGTTGTGACCTTTTTCTTAGCACATATACTAATTAGTACACAATAATTAGCATAAATTAAACCCTGCCATGGTATGTAATGTCAAGGCGATTACAAATCATAGACTTATATCTTAAATCACTCATGATCTAAGGCCTTGCAAACTTGTGACATCACAACGTCAGAGGTTTCAAGTAATTTGTTATCTGTTATGCATCTAATATAGACATTTTTGCAGTACAAGGACCCTGGAACACTAGAGTTATGAGTCAAATAAGTATCTTGTATTATAGCTGCACAAATGTTCAGTACTGCTTTGTAAGCAGAAGTCTCTTAATGCCTCTACTGACTGGCTATTCTTGATGTTTTCATTAAGACTAGCAATTTTAGAAATCTTATTTATGACTATAGTAGATTATTCAATACAGTTATATGTCCTTTGTTCCCTGCAACCTAGCAGCAATGTACACTTTTCTATATACTTCATAACAATGATTTTTTTTTTTCAATTATGACTTCTGTTCTATGAGCTACATCTATCCAACACCATTCCTAATTCCTTTCAATCTACTTTGTAGATACCAGTACAGATATTTGAGTAGTAGCCCAAAGGCATTAGAGAAAAGTGCACTTTGTGCTACATGTATTTGCTATTGCGGAGTTAGAAGGCCTTTATACTTTCAACTTCCACAGGGTTTATTTGTCCAGGTGATGCACTTGCTGGGATGCACAGTGCATGCAATCTCTGAGAAAGACAAAAGAGTAGATATTAAAATAAAGTAGTTTTAATACATCTTTGTGAGCAGTGTACTATAAACGACAAGTAGATGGTTAGAAATTCTCACTTTCAGCCTGGAATGAAACATACCTCACGCAGTGAGCCACTAGAGGTAAGTACAGCATAGATCATAAACAGAGGTACCAACAGGGTTGAAGAAAGTGTGAACCACCAGCCAATAGCATAGCCCCACCAGGGGTATTCAGTTGCATTGTTAAACTTCAGAGGAGTGAATTTGACCAGAGAGAAGACAAATGTACTCTGAGGAAAGAAAGATACGCATGTATTAATGAATGACGTGCAAGGTTATCTGTGACTGTGTTACCAGTAATAAACTATAAATAAATGGCAATATTTTATCATGACAGCATTTTCATGATAAACAGTTTAGTAAGTAACCAGTTTTGATTATACAACTAAATTATACCAACCATTTTTGGACAGTCAGGTACTTACTGTGCAGACTAATGGAGTGATGTACTTCCAACAGTACTTTATTAAGAACAAAGGCCGATAGCCTATCATGTCCTCAATATTGTCATACAGGCGGTTAGCACCTAAGAAATTGATCATGCATAATTTTAGACAAATTATACTGATGTCAAACAGTACTGTATGTGCTATGTGCAAACACAAAATTAATTCTGTGACATAGCTTCTGTCAGTTCATGTACACAGGCTTCCAAGTGATAGAGGAGACACAGATGACACTATTCATTCCTTCTTACCAATCATACTTTGAAGGAGGAAGAGCACACGCATATATTGTATATTGTATATTTTACACACATTACATTTACACACACAGACACACACATTTTTTCATGTTTAATAGAAATTCAAAAATTCAATTGAAAGAATTCAGACCCTAATTTACCCTTTCATTGATTGTTAAACTTATGGTCCTTTCATAGAATCTTTCAACACACTGAGCAACATAAACAATCCATCATTACCTGAATGTCAAGACTGGCTCAATAATTTGCACACTGTGCTGAAGCAAAGGAAATGAAGAAAACTTGATATGAACTACCTTATGTAATATGATGACGTATCCGCACAAGTAGTAATGTAACATGTTCTACCATTTAAATCACAATATATAACCCTGTCATTTTTTTGGGTCAAAAATGTAGCATCAGTTTTACACTTTACACATCATAAGAGTTTGTAGATATCTGTGTTAGATAAAAGCACTGGATTATTAATTAATTAAGGTACAAAAGTGGTCAGTACACACCTACAGGGGTTAAGGTATGCCTATTAAAGATTCAGTAGTTACAGTTAGTGTACTGCCAAGTATTCTTTATAGAACAAAAACTATTCTCAATTTCACTTAATATGGCCCAAAAACATCCAACAAGTCAAATTATTAACGATCTACCAACTGTCCTTCAACAAAATCCACAGAACACACCTATGATTGCAAACTTGGCTGTCTTGCACAGAACCTTGAACTTAACTCCATGTGACAACTTCACTAGAATGCAACACATGATTCAGGGCTTATTGTCTAACATCAGAATTCAACCTCATAGTCATGTTCCAAAATCTAGTGGAAATCCCTTTTAGAAGAACAAAGGCTATTACTAATATCAAGTCAAAGGGCACAGGACACCGTTTTATTTTGTATTATTTTGTATTACACCGTTGTATTATTCAGAAACAAAAGGGAAAATTACATATCTGAATACCCCAGCAAGCAATAGGTGATGTGGCCTTTCTTTTAGGCTATGTCCAGCACATTGGCCACCATCTTAAAAGCCGCCATATTGGATCATGTAGCATATCAAAGAAAATCAGAATTGTCTCAGAAATCAATTGCACCACTCACATTTGTAATATCTAAAAGTTATCAGCACAGAAAGTTCTAATGTCCGGGGAATGCAGCGGCCATATCATAGCTGCAGACTTCAACAACCGACACCCAGAAAGACGACCAGTTTCACACAGAACTGTGTATCCCTTATAGCCAAATTAGGAGAAACTGGGAGTGTGGACAACAAGCCTCATAGTGGTTGTCCAAAGACTCTGCTATAAATGAAGAAACCTCAACAATGGAAGCCTTTGTGAAAAGTTCACAACGCAGCAGGCAGTGTGCCCTGTGACTTTTGACTCACCCTTGTATACTGTAATACATACTGTATACCAAGCTTAGTCTGCAAAGCTGAACTAAGCTAAATGTTTACTACAAAACCTTTAGGAGTTATACTTACCATACACCCATCCTATACACACTGACTGAAGAATGGCAAATAGAAGAAGGGTCATCCCACTGCAAGAATAGTAATCAAACAGCTGGAAGACATACAAGCCACCCTACAGGACAAAATATCATAATTTGTGGTTTTAGGAGAATAGTCATTTTGGCAAAGAACATGCATTTTTTTACAAGTACATTTGATTAACCCATTAATTATCCCATGATGTGTTGACACCAAAATGTTATAGCAACATTTAAATATACCATAATTACATGACTAACAAGAGCTGCACACAGATTACGTGCAGCGATAACACGTGTCTCCAATTTTTACACATGACAAATGGATTTTTCCAAAGATCTGACTTTATGTTACCTGAATTAATATTTTCCTCAGAAATTATTCACTTGACACGTGACTTGCACATGTTGTTAATGTTAAAGTTTATTTAAGTATATTCATCCAAGTTAGCCATTTAAAAAAAGTTTAAGTTCAGGAGGTTTTATTTTATATTACATTAATATATAATATATAATATATTTATATTAAGTATATACTAAATAGGTATTTAGTACATATTTTAGACATAAAAGAGGAAATACAACGCAAATGATTATGTATACAAGATGTATAATTAGTGTGTGATAAAAGCTATGGTTGTGCATAGCAGTTTACATATACCGTATAGTACATTTTAATAGTAATAGGTAATGGTAAAAGTGAAGAGCGATCATGAGTACACAAAAGTTCACACAGTACATAGCAATAAAGAAAGCATAATCACCTCTGTCACCATAATCAGACCAATGAGAAAGCTCCCAATACAGATCAGAAGCAGGAACAATTTGCGTCGATGGCCATAAAGGAAGAACTTAGGATTCATATCAGTTATGGCTGTCATCAGTGCCTCCAAACACACAAACTATAAAGAAAACAGTTGAATGGAACAGTAAGGCACATGTGATGATTAACTAAATAAATACATTAAACTATATTCAACATCGGGTATGGCTTCTATTATTGTATTTTCATTGACCTCACTGTCCAAGCCCAGCAGAATGATCATAACAAAGAAACAAATGGCCCAAAGTTGTGGAACAGGCATCATTGCTACCGCTCTGGGGTATGCTATAAAGGCCAAACCTGGACCTGTGATAAAAAAACAAAATTGGAAATGACACATTGTTCATCTCAGGCTTGTGGATATACTGTATGGGCTTGCTGGAACTTTGCTGATAGGGTGGATATCCACTCACCTGACTCTGCCACTGTTGAGATGTCAGCCCCCTGTTCTTGGGCCATAAATCCCAACACAGAGAAGATGGCAAACCCAGCTACAAAGCTGGTCGAACTGTTCAGCAGACATAGATACACACAGTCTCTGCAAAAAAAAGACATGCAGCATAAAAAGCTTACATTTAAGCTCTACTACACAAGAGGGAGTACTATAATAAGAGACATTGTCACTGGTTTGCTGTGGTTGTATATCAGTGCATATGTCTCATGCTATAGCACAAACCTTATGTGTATTATTGTGATTATGGCACAGCCCAGTTATCTCTGTTTACTGTTAGACTATAAAGTAGAGGTCAGCAAATAAAATGGATCTGATTTATGAGGCAGGCTGTTACTAACACTATTGTACCAATAGAAGAAAATGTAAGGATGATCCTGGTGTTAATGAAAGTCTAGGATACCATCATACAAGCTTAAATCAGAAAAGGTAGTGACAGTATGGGAAATGCATATAGATAAGATATAGTTTGTCTTTCATTTACTTTTTTACTTTTATTTCAATGCATACAGTTTGAACCTGAGATATTTCATGTTTTGTCTGAGCAGCTACATTTCATTTGTAAATAAGCATCCATTTTCACATTTCTGGCCTGCAACACCAAAAAAATTAGTTGGGGCAGGAGCAATTTATAGCTAATGAATTATTTAAAAAAAATATGATCACATTTTCAACAGGTAATGCCAACAGGTGATTTGGTACAAAAGCAGCATCCATAAAAGTCTGAATCTTTGATGATTCTTCAGATTGTCAACAAATGTGAGATTTTTTTTTTTAATCATTTGCAAAATCATTTGCAAAATCATTTGCAAAATCATTTGCAAAATCATGCAAAATTGAAATAATTTGCATATTTCTCCCTCTACAGTGAACAAAACAATTTAAGAAATTCGCAAACGAATGCCTGTGATCTCCGATTCCTTAGACAGCACTGCATCAAGAAATGCCATTCAACAATAGCTGATATAATGACATGGGCAAGGGATTACTTTGGCAAACCTTTTTTCAGCACTAAAACACAGACTGACATAAACAAATGCCCAAACTTTACTGTGCAAAAAAGGAAACCTAATGTCCAGAAGCAGCGCTGACGTTCCTGGGTTTGGAGGCATATAAGATAGAGCATCACACAATGGCCTTTTAATAATTTGGGGTTGTAATTTTCATTACTTGATTAGTGATTATACACCTAAACAACTAAGTTGTAAATGTTAACATTATTAGTTATAAATGTAAAAAGAAAGTTATACTGCATCAGCACATTCACTGGTTTAAGAGCTGGACTTAACAGGTACATGGACGATCCAAGCTAGTTATTAATAGTTTTATCTTTTGAGTGTATTCAAAGCATTTAATTCAGCAGTTTTACTTTCATAATCATAATAGGATCCAATAATAAATATAACATTAAAAGTAATAACTATAATGGCAATAGTGTCTCTCAGCCAATCAAATCGCGGGGTTAGAACTAACTGTTGAACTTGTTGAACGAAGTTTATTGTTACTCATGGCAATATAACAGTTCACAGTACATTTCCATGAGCTCAGTTCACTCACTTATAGCAGTTGTTGTTATACTTGTTGTAGCTTCCGAGAGCAGTGAGGCAGCCAATGCAGAGAGCATAGGAATAAAAAATCTGTGTTCCAGCATCCATCCACACCTACATGGAGTGAAAAAATGAAAGAGTCTTCAGTGCTCACTGACACGCCACCACACAAACAGTCGGTGTTAATCTACATGTGGAATTTATATCACTCTGAAGAGTGAAGAACAAAACACTCCTTCATATATCAACTACATCAGTGCCATTTTCATAAAATGCTGGCTATGCTTTGACTATGTAGTTCCCATCCAGTGTAAGGGTGATGTAATTCATATAAACGGTCTGCATATTTCTACCTGAGGATCTGCAAGGCGTGAAGGATCTGGATAGAGGTAAAACACGATGCCGTCAACAGCCCCAGGCAGAGTGAGTCCACGTATAAGCAGCACAACCAACATCACATAAGGAAAGGTAGCAGTGAAATATACCACCTATAAAAGTAGGTCTTAGTTTCCGTCCCTTGCAAATTAAGTAAGAAATGAACTGATGCAAGTCACTAAATTCCTAACTTTTGCTCATATGAGAAAGTGTCACAAGGTTCCCACCTTGCCTGTAGACTTCACTCCCTTCCACACACAGAAGTAACAGATGATCCAAGCCAGGAGGAGACACAGAGCAAGGTCCCACCTCACATTGCCCAGCTCATACACACTATCTGTGATATTTAACACTCTCCTCCTGCAGAAAACACAACAATGCAATGTTATGTTGCTTTGATCAATTTATTGTAACTATACAAAAATAAAGACTCACTCCCAGAACTCTTTTACAGGTGAAGTTCCATTTTGTGGTAAACTTGTGTTTTTCATTCTGTCAAACTCGGTGCAAGTTTCTGTGAAAAAAGACAGACACGGATGTAGAAGAACAAGCATAGCTTAACAGCTTGTGTTTATTGTAATACAGTGATTGTATATAGCAATGTTTAGTGCTACTAGTAACTGCATTATATTACATATTGCCTATAGTGTTTTAACGTATGATATTTAGTAATAGTACACTAAGTAATATACACAACAGTGTATATTACTGTCATAAAATACCTGTGTTCCATGGATTACCACAGGTAGCCCATGGCAGCTCTGTATTAAAGGAGGAAAAGAGATACAAGAATGCCCAGGCCAAAATGATGATGTAGTAGATGCTGGAATACAACACGACCACCTGGGAACCATAGCCAAGTCCTGCAAAAGATAGACGCAGTAACACCCAGACATATCATTGTTAGTGAAAATCTTTTATAGGCCAACAGTGCCATGCTTTGGACTTTACAATCCAAAAGTATGTGGATTACCCTTCTAATTAGATGGTTTGACTATTTTAGATAACTAATTAATTTGATCATATGTTATGTTACTGTAAACTATTGCTGTTATTATAAGTCAGCTGAGGTAGTTTGAAGCAGAACTAGAATTGGATAAATCACATTCCTGATAAATGTATCTGATGTGGCAAATACTAGAATAGCCCAAATGTAAAGTTTCATCTGTAAAGTATTGTGGTGAAGGAATGATAGTGTAGTAGTGTTTTCCTGGTTTCAATTTTGTGGCAGCAGTTTGGGTAGACCATTTCTGATTCAATGTGACAAATCAGTTGTCCATGAAAAAATTACCGGATAATCCGCAACTTAACTGTCTCGCACAGAGACAAGACCTCAATTGGAACACTGATTGAAAATCGCCCAACCTTAGTGCAAGGACAGATGCTGTTGTGCTTTAGTGCCCTGCAGCCGCATTGCAGAACAGAGTGGAAAATAGTCCCATCAGCAAACAGGGAATAAATATGGAGGACCAAGCCATATTAAAAATAAAGAAATAAAAAGTGTAAGTAAATGACTCAAAGTAATATGTTGATTAAAACCCTTAAGAATAATTTTATAAATAATTAAATAAACAAATATACATAAAATAACTATATTAATATAAAGTGGGTACGGAAAGTATTCAGACCCCTTTAAATTTTTCGCTCCTGTTTCATTACAGCCATTTGCTAAAATAAAAAAAAAAATTTGCCTGCACGGTGTTTGCCAAAAAACACATAAAATACTGGAGCTGGAGATGCTTGTGTGGAGTTAACACATTTCCTCCCACATGGTGCCTCTAAAAAGATCCAATGTAAGCATCCTGTCTATTGTTAAGCACTTAGGCTTTAGCTCTTTGAGACTCATGTAAGACATTTTTAAAAAGGTTTTAATAGGTATTAGATGCTCACCTTGAAAGAGAGGGCAGATATTCCTCCAACAGGTTATGCTACCTTGACTGGTGTATTGACCCAGTGATATCTCCAGGAGGAACAGTGGAATGCCACACGCAAACAGGAACACCAGATACGGAATGAAAAACACCCCTTAAGGACAAATGACGCAACTTTAGAAACCAAATGGCTTTAAGGTGTATTTGGGGTCGAAACCTATTCTTGCAGCAGAAAATGCTTCAGTTTAAGCTGTTAGAGCATATTCATATTAATCAATCTAAGCAAAACAAAATATCTTTATGCATGTGTGAGAATAAATACTGTCTTTAACCCATATTTTACCTTAATTATGGCATTATATGATGGTGTTTAATAAATAATGGCTTAATATGTACACTCACCTCCCCCATTCTTATAGCACAGGTATGGAAACCTCCACACATTTCCCAGTCCGATAATTTGCCCAGCCACAGCCAAGAGAAATTCAACTTTATTTGACCACTGGCCCCGCTCCTTGGTTTGGATATCTTGGGAAACTGAGTCTGTGTAAGACAATTTAAACTGCACCTCTGGCACATAATGCATCTCCATATCTGCAAGGAATTAAATTGGTTTAGGTATTTAGCCTGTGGTTACACAGGGAGAAAACACTTTAAGTAGTGTTTTTTACTAAAGGTAGCCCCTCACAGACCATGCTTTGTCATGTCCTGAAGTATGATATGTTTACCATATTGTTTATGTTTAATGAGACATAAAATGTGAAAAGTGTATGCAACTGCAGGCATTAAATGAACCTGTATGTACAATAACTTACATGATAATATACCAGCTTTACAGTGACATGCATTGCTTGCAAACCAAATTTTACACTGCCCGATAAGTCATAGTAAAAGCCAGTGCAGTTTTAAACAAATCTACGAAAACCATCTATGTAAAATACAGAGTGAATAAATTATTGTAATGGGGTTTTGTGTAGTTTTGAGGAGGACACACTGAACCACTGAATCAATCCATTTAAATAATGGCATTACTTACTTAGCACAGAGACATACATAATGTATAAAATACAAACAAACTGTTATGAATATCTTTTACATTCACATTATTTGGCTGACATCCTTATTCTGAATGACAATTCATAGTTTTACAATTTAGGCAATGGTGAGTTAAGAGACTTTGCTTAAGGACCCAAGTGTGGAATCTTGGCAGAGGTGGGATTTGCACCCTAAACCATCAGGTCCAAAGTCCAGTACCTTTTCCACTAGACTACAGTAATCCCAAGGCCTTGGTATTTAACTGACTGGCTAGTTAGTCTTTTTCAACCTGCTCACTATTGCCTCCTCCTGTCTTAATTGACAAGTTCTCATACTTTCCTGTTCCATCTTAGGATTTCAGAGATGCTTGTTATTTTCTGTTCTAACTGGCTCAGTGCTTGTAGACATTTGAAGCCGTACAAATAAGGAATTGTTTGTGTTTGCATGTTTGGATGTATTCCAGAGCTAATAATAATGCATTACATTCTGTTTGGAAGTCAGATACTGTGCTGGTGTTTTGGTCTTTAAAGCATTGGTTCATATTGCCATACGGTTGGACTGGAATTCTTTAACCTAAGGTATTGCCATTTGTATTTGCGTTTTCTGGCTTATTTAAGGCAGGCTTCTGGTTACTTGTAGTCCCATGATGGAATCAGCTGCCCTTGTTTCTACATTTGTTGTCCATTTTATCAACCCACTTCCTACAACCCCAAATCAGAAAAAGTTGGGGCGGTAAAATTTAAATGTACTTTTCTGCATTCATGGAACTATTTGTGTGGTAGATCGCTCTCTGTACTACAGTGAGATTGATGCGGTGGTGTTGTGCATGTTTTGCTGATATGAGTGGATCAGCCGCATAAGATTTTAAACACCTCAGCATCACTGTTGGACTGGAAATAATCCACCTACCAAAAATGTACATCATGAGCATCTTGGAAGTAGCATCATTTGAGCACCCATGAAAGATTAGACGGTGACTAACACAAACTGCAAAAACAAATGAGCTACTGTCTCTTAATGTAGATTGTTGAAGCAATATTATAGACTTCTCTAAGATGTCTCTAATAAACAGACAGTGTTTAAAAACTCCAAAAGTACTTCCGTGTCTGATCCACTCATACCAGCACAACACACACTAACACCGTACTAAAAATCATCCACCATGCAAGTGTAGTGGGAAAAACAGATTGACTACAGGTCTGTAATTGTAGAGCTACAAAGTCTTTTTGTATAGTAAGTACAACTGATAAAATGAACAAGGAGTGTAGCAATAAGAAACTTCATTGACCTTCTATGTCCCCTATCTTCCAAACACAAGAAGTCTGCTAAACCTGCCCCTTGGCTTTCTGATGTTTTGCGCAGGAATAGGAGAGAACTGTCACTGATCTCGACATCTACCACGACCTAATGTCTAGATTCTCATCAGACATGACTTCTTTCAAGACTCAGTTCTACAAGGAGAAGCTGGAAAGATCTACTGGGGATCCTCGCAAGCTCCACAACAATTTTTCCTCTTTTCGACCCCCCAGCTCCTCTGCCTCCATCCACCCTGACTGCTGAAGACTTTGCAGTCTTCTATGACAGAATAACTGCTGACATATGCCACAGCTTTCGTTCTACTTCATCTAAGCCTCATTCTTTACCTCATTTATCTACCTAATTAATGCATCATTCTACTCTCCCAACAGAAGAAATCCTAAAAGTGATGCAACCATACAACCTGCTCACTGGATCCACTTCCTTCCACTGTGTTTCAGGCAACCTCACCTGCCCTCCTACCATTCATCCCCTCCATCATCAACAACTCTCTATCGTCCGTTCATGTGCCCTCAGTTTTCAAGACTGCTAGGATTACTCCCTTACTGAAGAAACCTACTACAGATCCTTCAGATGTCAAAAGCTACTGAGCAGTGTCACTTCTCTCCTTCCTATCTTAGGAAGGAGTCTTAGAACGCATTGTTAACAGCCAACTATCTCTTTATCTGTCCCAGAACAACCTTCAAGATCCGAACCAGTCAGGCTTCAAAGCGCTACAGAGACGGCCCTCTTGGCTGTCACTGAGAAACTGCACGCAGCTAGATCTGCCATACTGTCCTCATTTTACTAGATCCCCTCCTTTCTTGTTCTCCCTCTGTACTTGCTCTCTTGATGAGGTTATATGCTCACATGGCTTTTCATATCGCTGCTATGCTGATGACACCCAACTAATTATCTCCTTTCCTCCCTCGGACACCGATATCTCTGCCAAGATCTCTGCATGTATCGCTGACATATCATCATGGATGGCGGATCACCACCTTAAGCTAAATCCTGGCAAGAGAATAGAAGAAGTCTTACTCTTCTCAGGTGACTCTTGTCCCCACCAGGACCTTTTCCTCTTAGTTGACAAGGTTAGGATCTCCCCCTCTGTCGTGGCACACAACCTGGGAGTGACTACGGACAATCAACTGTCCTTTTCTTCCCACATTGATAACGTCTCTTGGTCGTGTCGTTTCCTTCTTTACAAAATCAGAAGGATTGGTCCATTTCTTTCTACAACGGCAACACAGATTCTGGTTCAGTCCCTTGTCATCTCAAGACTGGACTACTGTAACTCTTTCTTAGCAGGGCTTCCTCTGACCGCTATCCGATCCTTACAGCTGATCCAGAATTTAGTTGCAAGACTTGTGTTTAATGTTCCCAAGTTTACACACACTACACCACTGCTCCGTTCTCTCCATTGGCTACCCGTAAAACTCTGATGCTTGCTTACAAAGCAATATGGGCCTGCACCATCCTACCTTGCAGAACTTATCACACCCCGCACCACACCTCGCTCACTTCGGTCCTCTCTGAGGGGATGAGGAAGGCCTAGACTCTAGACTCTTCTCTGGTGTGGTGGAATAAACTTCCCCTCAATGGTCGAAAGGTTGAGTCTCTGGCTATCTTCAAACGCTGTTTGAAGACCCATTTATTCCGCACTTACCTCAACTAACGCCCCAAATCTTGTTTTCCTCTCTCTTAAAACACAACGTTTACAGTTTCAGAAGTGTATTCTTGTTTATATTCCTGATTATTAGATTATTAGGATTAGATTGTTACTTTTGTAAGTCGCTCTGGCTAAGGGCGTCTGCTAAATACTGTAAATGTAAATAAGGAGGTGTACCTAATAAAGTGATCGGTTAATTAATATTGTCTGTGACATCTATGACCGAAGTACTTTATACAAAACTAAACATACTCTGAATGACAGAATACAGACATTTTCAAATATTTATTTCTCATTTTGAGAAATAAAATATGTACTTTCCAGAGTGGTTTATGGTTAAATTGCTATCAAATAATCTTACGTGGATCAGTTGAGTTCCTATTTATGTATGTTTTTGTTCTAAAATCATACAAATGTTTAACTTAATCTAGTTTGGTCTTCTAAACTTAGCATATCGCAGTAGATATCAATAAAAGATCGTCACATCGCTTGACCTAACACTAGATAAATAGTGAACACATTTTTCACACTGTCGTATTTACAAAACGAGCATTACTAGTTTATATAAAGTAAACATGAATTTGTGCTATATTTGACTCTGTTATGCAAGTGTACACCTTGGACTGACAACAACATATTCAATTGTTATACCGGAAGAAATCCACCGAGTAATTTATCTGTGCCCTTTCACCTACATTTTAGCAGCGCACAGACAGACAGACACACACGCAACAATAGTCGGTGTATTATCTTCCTAATCTAGGATATTGCACCCAATTCTGGTCTCCCATCACTAACAGTAACAACAACAAAAAAAACAACAAATGAATGTAACTACCTGCTGAAGGCTGCCGTTCAGAAGTTTAACTATCCGTTTTTGGAGTGTGTATGCGCTAAAGCTAGGGGGATGTTTGGAAGGCGCAGCTTAGTTCCTTTGTGTATTTCTAAAGTTATTACTCGGCCGTTTCTCGTTTACCATCTGACCCAGATCTGAGTCCATAACCATGGATGACACGGCGTGTAAAAACACGCGTGATCTTTTACACATGGAAGTATAAATAAACTTGAGGCGGAGCTTGATGAAAACACCCCTCTGTGTCCAGCAGAGCAGAGGTGGTGGCCGAGAACGCGCTCTGCCGCCCTCTTCTTTGGTTACAGTGAAAATCGGAAGTACGAGACAGTGGTTATTGCGCAGGCGCACTCAACAGAACGACCAATACCGAAGTTTGACACGAAGCCAAACGGTGGCGACTGTGACAGAACAGCATCTGTTACAATTCAGCATACTAAACACAGCCAGCTACTAAGATAGACCACCCTTACTACACTGCTCAGAAGATTAGGGGATATTTCATTACGAGATCTTTCTATGTAGAACAGTTCAATTCAATTCAATTCAATTCAGTTTTATTTATATAGCGCCTTTTACAATAGAGTATTGTCTCAAAGCAACTT
>JAVSBV010000010.1:3940951-3961612 GCA_033117975.1 Parotocinclus spilosoma | reverse complement strand
TTCTTGACCACCTCAAAACTTTTTCGAATTAGGTTCTCGACACGTTTTAGAAAAATTTGTTCTCTGCGATTCCTCGGCACACCAAATACAAATTAATACAAATACAATACGAAAAAGGTAAAGTAATTAAGTAAAAAGTAAATTTGAATAAAAAGTAAGTGGCAAATAAGTTCTCATGAGTTCGAAAATGGTTAGTAATGACAGCAAACTGAAGGCAAAGCAGGAACTAAATCATCTTGGCTTCTGGCTGAGCAGTTAGCATTAGCATGTTAGTGCATGACTTTTACCGCTATACATAAATTATTCTCTTTCTGGAACATATTACTTCAATTGATTGTCTAATATGTGCTTATTATTGTCTTGTTCCAAGGAAGAAGACTATGTTGCTGAATAATATTTTTCTAATGTCAAGCTCCTTGTTGGCCTTAGCAAGCAGAAAATCTGGGTTTTTTGAGATGATAATCATCTCCAGATTTTTGGTTGGCATTAACGCAGGTGTGTAGTTTAACTGGTATTTATTACTATACATGTTTTATATGTATACTTCATTTAATACTATGATTTATTTTGTGTTTAGTTCTGAATAAAACTTAATAATGATGACTTAATGTATTTTATCAACAGCATCTGTAAATGGCTAATATGCTTTTACTTATTAATTTATTCATTCTTTCATTCATATCTACTTAATCCTGCTCAATCCTGTCACCGGGTAACCAGCAGCAGAGAGCACAAAGTGTTTCCCAGTGGGAGAGATCCAGTATTTGATCTTTTTAAATGTATCTACAGTATGTAAACGTATCTACAAATGTTTGATTTGTTTGCAGGGGTCAGTATGAATGTGCAACCAATGTATTTTGGTGAAAGTGCACCAAAGCACTTGCGAGGGGCTATATCACTGTCTTCTGCTGTCTTCAACTCTTTTGGGGTGGTGCTGGGACAGGTGGTAGGCCTAAGGTGAGTCTTAGCAGTAAGAATGTGCAGCAAAATGCTAGCAGCTATTTTCCAGTGTAAAACATTTTAAGAATCACTTCACTTCAAATACAGATGGTGCTACTGATAATATGAAATTGTATGGGTTTTTTTAATTGTTAAGTACTTTTAATATTAAAATATATCTTAAATTATTTCAACTAAGCTGTTGGAGACATTTAAATACTCACCAACAGGTTCCCGATTCAGAAACTAGATGATAACTTTATTAACAGACTCTGGTTTTCAGAGGATCTAACTTAAAAAAATAGTTATAACTAAGAGCACAGGAATGAATTAACTCAGATTTATTGTCTGCCCTTTAAAGGTGAAACTGAAGTTTATGACCACACGACTGTCTCTTAATTTAAAAAAGATTACAGCTCCTTTTGTACGTTGGTGTGCAGGAAAGTCTTGGGTTGTGAATCATGCTGGCAGTACCTGTTAGCCAGTAATGCTGTTCCTGGTTTGATTCAGCTCATCACGCTGCCCTGGTTTCCAGAGAGTCCTCGGTACCTTCTCATTGATCGTGGTGACAAGGAGGGTTGCTTGAAGGGTAACAAAGAGTAACATGGCATTACTTGTTTAATTATATTGTTCTCAGTATAGCAGATGTAGAATACACACAGTAACTACAGTCTTTGAGGTTAGGAAACCCAATAAGGGATATAAATATTTATCACACGTTTACCTCTGTACACCCAGTGGAGGATGAAGTACAGAACTTCTATACTTGTGTAAAGTTACAGATAATGCTAGTATATTTACTCCCCAGACTAAGAATTAGTCATCTTTTGTGTTTAAGGTGGTAGTAACTTCAGGCGCCTGAAACAGATGGTTTTACTATGGGATTCACAGATTTTAGAGTAGAGGTGTACAGGCATACAGTGTAGCAAATGACTTGTCTTGGATTGCAAAGCAGAGGCGAATGGTTGGCAAAAAGTAAGGATTCCATTTGGGGGTACCAAAGGCCATAGTCTGAAAGAACATTCAGGAGCAGTTACACATTTAGACTGACCCACATAATCAACAAATGCGAATCATATTACAAATCTATGGGACTACCGGGACCAAAGATGCCAGGTGAGGCAGGGAGAACTGCACAATACTTTTGTACCACACTTTGTACCACAAGTAATGGTACAATTAATGTTATTAATTTACATTTACATTTATAGAATTTAGCAGACGCCCTTGTCCAGAGTGACTTACAAAAGTGCTTTAAGACATCAGTAACATAATCTATTCCTAATAATAAGGAATCTAAACAAGAAGTGCTAGAAGACCGGAGTATGCGAGGTGCAGTGCAAGGTGTGATTAGTGGTTTAGTGATTAGCAAGGTAGGAGGGTGCAGGCCCAGTTTTAGCTTTGTAAGCAAGCATCCGAGTTTTAAATCAGCAGCTATAGGGAGCCAGTGGAGAGAGCAGAGCGTTGGTGTTGTGTGTGTAAAATATACATAATCTCTGAGTCGCTGAGGCTGGGAGTTGAATGAAAGAAACGTTAAATATACTTGACGCACACATACTATATACTGCAGACAACATAGTGTAGTGTACCTTCAGAAGGTATTCATTAAATAATCATGAGTCAGATACGCTCACACTGAGGGCATTTTAGAGTGACAAGTTAACCTAATGCATGTCTTTTTAATGTCAGAGAAATCAGGAGTGAATAGAGTAAACCCATGCTGACTCAGAAAGGACAATTCAGACTCCACACCGTGGAGCTGCCCTTCCGAATCTAGTAGCTTTATATTTATGTGTACCTCTGCATGTTGTGTATATTGAGTAGCTCTACGGCAGTTGCGAGGCTCTGAGCTGCAAAGAGAGGAGCTGGAAGAGATGCTGCAAGAACAGGCTGACTCAGAGGGTAGGCATGCTCAGGGACCCTGGGACCTCTTCTCTGACCGTACTGTTCGCTGGCAACTCATCTCCATCTCTGTCCTGAGCAGTGCCATGCAGCTGTGTGGTAATGATTCGGTGAGAGAGATCACCACACAATTCTGCCTTATCATGTAACTTATTTTTCCTTATAAGAGCTGCCTACCAAGCTTACAGTGCAAGCTAACTGTTTTGCTTTTTACCTCAATATATGTGTCAGAAAGGCGTGCTGTGTATGATTTTCTCTTGCAGATTTACTTTTATTCATCTTACATCTTTCAAGAGTCGGGAATATCTACTGAGCACACCCAATATGTTACCATTGGCACCGGTACCTGTGAATTCATGGCGTGTATTCTGTGTGTAAGTGTTTAATCCTCTCTTGGGTTATATAACTGTCCTTTGAGAAGAAAGGCCACTTATAAAGGCTTCTGAGTTCTGGCAAGAGCAAGTTAATTAACCCCAAATGTTAGACTGATTCATCAGACTTAGACAAGTTCCCAAGACCAATGCTACATTTTTGGAACAGAACCAGATTGCAAATTACTACTTGTGATGAATTACCACATACAGTAGGCTATAAGTTTAATTTATGCTTTAGTTAAACACAGCAAAGAAAAACAGTTTTTATAAGGTTTAATTGTGTGAATTTCTCCGTAAATATTTTAGGTTTGTCCCCAATGTGTGATACTCATCATAAATAGTATGTTGATATTTGTTTTTCCATTTTTCATACAATACTGATATCAGTGTTCTTGAGTTTTGGCCAGTACATATATTAATTTTATGATGTGTTCTTTACTGCACCACTGAAAGCAACATATTAATAATGCGATAGTGACGTGCTTTAAAATTTGCTTTCAATCTTCAGTCAACACACCCATTCCTGGCCAAAATTATGTTTGGGTAATATTCAGGTACCAAAGTCCATGTACAGGGTTAGATTTAGACATACAAGTATTATGCTGCCCAATATAGTAATAAAAAAGTGTGATTGTCTGTTTAGAACCTGTTAATTGAATGGCAAGGAAGAAGGGTGCTTCTAATGGGAGGATATGTGCTCATGGCTGGCTGGGCTATAGTCTTCACGGTGGCTCTTTCATTTCAGGTAAGCATCGTTCTAGAAGTACTAGAACAATATATAGTACACTCCACATTAACATAAAAACCCATCCAGAAAAGGATTTATGGATAATGTAAAATAACAAAATATTGTGTCTTACATTTAAATGTGAATTTCATTTAATTGCAGACGCTGTTAACTCAAGATATTCTGATCAACTTCATTTCATTTGTTAATAAATACCCATTACTGCATTTTAGGCCTGCAAAGGATTCCAAGAAAAGTTGGGACGGGGTTAATAGTGAGGTTAAAAAAAGCTAAAGGATGATGTGACAACAGATGATGTCAAAAGGTGATTATGATCATGATTGGGTACTTTAGTCTTTTTAGGAGCAAAGATGGGCAGAGAATCTCCAGTTTGTCAATCAATGCCTTTGATCAAGAAAAATCACTCATGTGTATCTGATATAACCACATGGGCAAGGGATTACTTTGGGAAACCTTTGTCACACACTACAATATGAAGTTCAAATTGGCATATTATGATATTCCATAAAACTTTACTGTGCATGTTAACCATGATCAGAAGCGGCATCAGCTTTTTTGGGCCCTCAAGTGTGGACCATCGCACAGTGGAATCATGATGAAATTCCAGTTCTATTTTGGGAGGAAGAAATGGACACTGTGTGCTCTGAACCAAATAAGAAACATTTATACCATTATCAATGCAAGTCCAAAGTCCAAGGTCTGAAATAGAATGGGTCTGTTTTAGATTATTTACACTTCTGTGATGGCAGTATTAATGCAGAAAAGTACACTGACATTTTAGAGCAACATTTGCTGCCTTCAAGACACCATGCATATTTCATCAAGACAGTGCAACATAAGAAAAAAGAAGTTTAGGACTGAAATATGCAATTATCTTGCAGTCTTACTTTGAGGAATATTATTTTTAATCATTTCAATAATTTTTCATGCTCTTCTTGAGAAACCGGAGATCCTCTGCCCATCTTTGCACCTCAAAGACATTCCAAATAATGATTAAAATCATTCACAACATTATTTCGTTTTTTATACCTAATCACTAGCTGATCCCCACTTATTCGGAATGTGTTACAGGCTTGAAATGCAAAAACCTGTTATTTATTTATTAATGAAATGAGAATCTGCCAATTATGGTGTTCTATGGCAACTGTCAAATGAGCTCTATGGTGCTGGGCAGTGAGCACAGGGCCCACTACAGGACTTCAGGCCCTTAGGCCACCCTCATGAAGCATGTTTCTAATTGTATGCTCCTGACACATTCACACCAGTGACTTGCTGATGGTCATTTTCTAATGCTCTAGCAGTGCTCCTGCTGTTCCTCCTTGCAAAAAAGAGCAAATATGGGTCCTGTTGAGGGGTTAAGAGCCTTCTACGGCCTTGTCCAGCTCTCCTAGAATAACTGCTGGTCTCCTGGAATCTCCTTCCTTCTCTTAAGACTGTCCTGGGAGACTCGGCAAACCTTATGGCAATGCCACATAGAGCCGTCCTGCAGGAGTTGGACTACCTGTGCCACCTCTGTAGGGTCCAGGTACCACACCATGGTAGTAGTAGTGATGCCGATTCTAGACAACTGCAAAACTAGTTACAAATCAGCCAAAAAAGACAAAGAGGGACTAAAAGTCAATGGCCTCCACCTATTAAACCATTCCTGTTTTGGAAGTCGTCTCACTGCTGCACCTCTAGTGCACATATTATTTTTAAAGTAGCTGAAACTGATTAACAGAATCACCCACCCTAAAACTTAATTGACCAGATCAATATCTTACAGTAGATTTTAACTGAGTTGATGCACTAATCTGATTATAAAGTGTTCCTGTAATTTGTTTTAACAGTGTATATATAAGATGGTACGGAGCCTGCGAGGGGACATGAAGGATTTTTTTTCTTTTGCATTCCCGATACCTTTGCGTTACCTCGCAATACTTTTTGCGTTACCTCGCAATAGCTACAAATGCGCATGCGCAACATTCACCGAACTCTTACAGGTCAATACACTCATGTTTGAGATTGGTTGATTTTTATTATGAAATCGGCCTTAAATACAAGGACATTCAGTTAGTGCTTGCTAAAAGTCATGCGTGTCACATCAGTGAGCGACATTTAAAAAGAATACAAAAAGAACGCAAAAGAAAAAAAAATCCCCATGTCCCCTCACGGGGTCCGTAAATATGCTTGCTCTGCACTGTGACACAGGTTTGAACTCTGGCAGGTCATGCACCAATATGACTGGCAGTGTCTAATAGAGAACCAGCACTGCAAAAGTGACATATACTGAGCCCGGCAATGGGCTTTCAGCCTACCCAGGGCATGGTTATATAACACTGAAGACCTGCAAACCTGACCAGAAAAAAGTGGGGTTACAAATGAGTTTAATTCATGTCGGTGCTGCAGTATAATGAATATACTATACTATAAACAATGTGCTCCTCAAGCTTCTATTTGCAATAATGTAATTAACTTGAGCACATGATTATGTGATTTCATGAACTTTTTCGTTCCTTGTATGGGCCAGGTGAATCAGAGCTGTTATGTCACAAGACTCATAGGAAAAAGGCTTTTAACTTAATATCATTTTTTTAATTTAATCTCTCTGTAGCACTTAGTGCAATGGATGCCTTACCTGAGCATGACTTGTGTCTTCACCTATATACTCAGCTTTGGGATGGGACCAGGTTAGTCAAACTGCAACATTACCATATTAACACTGCACTGTGTAAATATTTTTAAACAATGCATCCAGCTGTGCTAACCAGATGTAAGCCATTAAGAGGGCTACCTCCAGCTACTCTATTAAGTAATATTAAATGAAGCTGGGCCATTAAAAATGTTTTTTTTTCCTCAAAAGCTGGTGTGACCATAATTCTCCCTACGGAGCTCTTTAACCAGGCAACCCGTCCTGCTGCCTACATGATTGCTGGATCTCTAATGTGGTTTAACCTCTTCATCTCGGGGATGATATTCCCTTTCCTTGTGGTGAGTGCAAACATCACATTCATAAAGCACATGTTTATGATTGGCAAAATAAGTGATTGCATTTGGTTACGCCAAAGGCCATAGTATGAAGGCAGTAGCTGAATTCGTAGGGGCATCAACACATTTTTTTGTTTTGTTTGTCCGGCGGAGATGTGCAATGCATTCATAACTTCTTCAGACCCTTTCACTTTCACGCACACATTTTTTTATGCTGTGGACCTTTTTATTTCTCTGGATTGAAGAGATAAAAAAAAAAACTGCTGCACTGAAAGTTCCCAGGAGCACAGTACTCTCCATGAATTTTTTAATCAAACAAGTTTGCAACAACAATGACTCCTGCTAAAGCAGGCAGCACATAAGAGAGGTGGCCAGGTACCAAATGATCACTCTGACTGAGTTTCTGTGTGCAGAAACTTCTAGAAGGTCACCAATCAGTGAAGCAATCCCCCAACCTGGCTTGGTCATGGCAGCTCTGGCTTTCATGTGTCTTTTACTAAGGAGATGCTTCTGTCTAAAGCTTCTTGTTGTTGTTGGAAATGTTTTAATCTGAAAAGTTTATGAGACACTGGGGCTGTGCCTGGCTGTGCACGAGGACGAAAGGGCTGAGCATACAGCCTTAAGTGATACTGGTATCAGTAAAGAGGAAGTGATGCTCCAGCCACAGATGAAGTCAGGAATTTCAGAATCCAGTCACCAACTCTTCAGACCCAGATCCTGAAACTTGATGCTGAGGCTCAAAGGGACAATGGTGTTGAATGTTGAGCGATAGTAGGCATATATGTGTTTTTTTCTGGATTTGGAGTGAGCAATGTGTAGTGTCAGAACTGCACCGTCATTGGGCCTGTTCTATATGTAAGCAAGTTACAGTAGTTCCACGGGGGCAGCGCAGTGGCTTGGTGGGTAGCACCGCTGCCTCACAGCAAGAAGGTCCCAGGGTTGAGCGGCCTGGGTCCTCCCTGTGTCTTCGTGGGTTTACTCCGGTTTCCTCCCACAGTCCAAAGACATGCAGTTAGGTTAATTGATTACTCTAAATTAGCATTGATTTGTGTGTGTGTGTGTGTGTGTGTGTGTGTTTACTGTATATATGACTAGTCTTGAGATGAACTTGTGTGTGGATATGGCCTTGTGTGTATCGCTGAGATCGCAATTAATGCCGATAGTGACGTTAAAGGGTAGCAGGTTGTGAAGAGCAGATGAAGTATCTTGCTCTCTTCTCAAAGCCCCATGTATGATAGATGTCCAAGTAATTTGAGGTAGTAACCCAGGATGACTTTGGACTTGATACAATAGAGGGCAGTTTGAAATACACTTACACTACTGCAAGGGAGAGAGGTTGAATATGTTTATAAACACTAATGTGCTAGCTGATGTGCACAAGCTTTACAAAAACTTTGAGGTGGGCTGGCAGGTCTGGCTCTGATGCGGCTGTAGTGATGGCTTTTTCAAATTCTTTCTGTAACTGGTGAAAGTAATGCTTAAAACTTTTTTTGCCTTTATTCCAATGTTGTCTTTTAAAGTTCTTAAAGGGTGTTCTTTTAAAGTATGACTTGGTATTAGAATGGCACAAATAAAGGCATTAATATGTACTGTTGATCTGTGGTTGCAAAAGTATTAGTAATAGTAATACAATATTATACATATATATATAATGTATTTTTTCTTGTCTGTTTCTTATCAACAGAGTGGACTTGGGCAGTTCTGCTTTGTGCCCTTTGGCACCGTCTGTCTTTTCACTGCAATCTATATTAGACTGGTTCTGCCCGAGACAAGAGGAAAGACACTACCCATGATTACACGGGAATTCCACAGGCTTAACTTTCCCAAACAGGAAAAGATAAGTCCAGAGCACAAACAGGCTCTCTACCAACTAGTCGAATCCCTCCGCTCTACTGACGTCTAAGCTGCTTATTTGCATTCTGCATTCCAATACACCTAGGCCCTGATTTACTGAGGGTTTGTGTGTGCAAAATTGTTTGCAAACTTGACAACACCCCAAAAACAGGTGCAAGCTGATTTAACAATAAGGTCTACAGAGGTTGCTTCCATCAAATGCTATCCAGTGTGGGGCATTACTGCCAAAGGGTGTGACATACAGGGCAGTGACAGTGGCAAACGGATGAGCGGCATGATTCACTAAGCACGAAAGTTGTTTAAAGAAGGCTGACTTTGAAAATGAATACGAACGGAGGACGGATACTAATCTGAAGCAGTTTTGTGCCATGACTTCACATTTCACAAAAAGGTGAAACAAAGGAAGTTTTTTAAATTAGAAAACTCACATTTATTTATGTAAAGCATTAGTCGTTACAGACCCAGACTGTGTGCTGGAATAACAGCAATTCCGTCTTTAAATTGGCCCAACAATAAAACCTAAGTTTAACACAAAGGAACGTGCGTGTTAAAATACAAATGTACTCATTATTCATTTTAGATTTTTACTCTCTTTTCGTCCTATTCCAGCACCAGTTTTCTGAATGACTCCCTGCCTGCTGTTTTGGCAGATATCAGTTTTAAATCACCTACAACAAATTCTAATGCAAAATTCAGTACAATACTTGTGGTTGTGATATATCTGCGTTAAACTTTCGCAGCTCCATGTTGAAGAGTAATATAGAAAACGATTAGATAAAATCTGATTACGGTTCCTTTTAATGCATGTAACTAGTTAAGGTATGTAGATTATATAACCCTTATAGGTAGAAGGAAGATTGTTGTAAAGACAGGACAAAAGCCAGAATGATAAAAATGGATCTTCAGTTTCTGAATACTTAATAGAAAAGGTAATATAATAACATTTTAAATTAACTAAGGTATGTAAGTGTTCAAACCTATGTATGAAGCTAAAATGTTTATTCTTCTACAAAGTATACTTTTAGTACTAATGCGACTGAGTTATCTGTCAGTGTTTTATTAAAATTAGCATCAGTTATTTTTTTTAATAAATTGTTACTAGACTATAAATTACACACTAACATACGTGTACATACGTGTACACACCACAAAGTGTGGTTTTCACTACTCACATACATTAAGGACCCAAAGCTTTTTTTATTTCAATAATACAATAGACAACACCCAGACAACAGGTCTCAGCTGGCTTCCTTCTGGTAATCTTTAGCGTTTCAAGGGCTTTAATCCCAATAAAGTGAGTAGTCTCATTTCAAAAACGTTTAGCTCAGGAGAAAAATGCTGTCAATAGTTTGATTGTGTGGTCATTTAGCCATTTTCAATCATTGTACAGCTAGAAAAGATTTCATTTCAGATATCCTAGTACATTATGAAGTGAAATCTTTTCTAGCTAAAGACAGCCACACAAACTGCAGTCCTTGTTTTGGTCTGGGACATACGTGTCCAAATACATCGCACATCCTACACCATACATCAAAGTAATTGACAATGTTTGTTGCCAAAAAGCATTATTCTTGTTTTATTTGACCACTGAAATCACTTGCTAAGTTCATGAAGCATTTTTGAGCATATTTTAGAAAATCTTTCACCTTCATTCTTGGTTGATTAACCATGTTTATTCACTGCATAGAAAGGACATACATTTGCATATCTATTAACTACACTGCTCACAATCCTCTAATTTTTGTGAGCAGTACATTAATCTCCTTTATGAAGGTCAGCACTATTGTTTAATTGCATGTGTATTTTCTAGTTTTCTCCATATTAATAAACTACTACGGGAATTTAGCCTCTGTGTCATTTAATATTCATACCGCAGGAACAAAAAGCTATGATGAGCCACTTCAATTTTTGAATTCTCAGTTAAACTTCATTTATATACAGGTATGCACCGTTCAAAATCCATTCGACCAAGGTCTTAAACATTTATACTAAATTATAAGAGGAAATAAAAGTCTGTCTTGTATCTGATGTTTTTGAACCTAAATAGTCAATCAACCCTGGGAATCCACGAGCAGAGGTGGAAGTTTGTAACAATTATTAAATAATGTAAATGTACGTTTCTTAACTATTGTAAATATTGCTGCTTTGTTAGTACCCCCACTACCTGCATATGCTAATGTTGTGTAGATGGTACAGTTCTTTCGTGTTCAGTGTTATCTCGGATATATTTTTGCATCATTTGCATGCAGCTTTGTTCTGAAAATATTTTACTTTATACTTTTATTAAATATTTTATTTGACTTATACTTTACATTGACATTACAGTTGCATAAAAAGCCTCTGTGACTATGGTAATGCTAGTAAACATCCATTTCAGTCAATGACCTGTTTCACATAAGGTGGTGGTTAGAAAGTGCATACCTGTATGTGCTATTTACAGAATATTTGTTATTTATCAGATTATTATCAGAATTGTCACGTTTTCTTTTGGCTTACCCATTGAGGATTACTAGTGCAAACAAGGTAGCCATGTGAACAGGGGATATGATTTGGGTATAGATTTTAGACTTAATAAACAGCTGAAGAAACTACAAAAAATGGTTGAATATTTGAACATGAACGTATAGAAAATAGAATGCTATTTGAATCCTAGTATGGGTAGTTAAGTTGATTAATGACTGATGCACCAACATTTGTTGTAAGCCTATGAAGGATGTGCTTGAAAATATTATAAGAAATTGAGCAAGTGGATTTTACCTAAAATACAAAGTACTGCTAAAATAATTTGTACCACTAGACCCAGGTAAAGTGTCAGATCAACAGTTTAGAAATGCTGATCGGTTGATGACAATATGCACACTATGTCAACTATGCCATGAATATAACATTTTACTCAGATGAATGCCTTACATATACAAAAGGCAAATTTTTCATTGTAGAGGTACTGTTAAAATTATGGGTAGGACATTGACAGTCTCTACTATGTATTATGATATGTATTATGACATTGTCAGCACAGACTCAAAACGTCATAGTGGATCAACAAATAAACAACCCGTATCCTGTGTGTCACAATGCATTATAAGAACACACTGTCATACACAATTGAAACATCTCAAATACTGTTTTATTTTATACTCATCTCTGTAGCAAATAAACAGAGAAACAAAACAGTGTACAAAAACATCAATAGAAAAGTATGCCTATATCCAAGTTTCCAAAAATCAATGAAATTCTTGACATAAATTGCAAAGAAACCCCATTCTGCCAGAGAGAATAACAAACATACACAACGTTATGTGCACGTCCTCATACAAAAGTGTCAATGCAAATCACTTTGTGTACATGGTCATTGTTGTGACAGATGGTCCTTTTTATGACAGATTTCCTACCCATTCACAATCAGTACTGGGAAGGCACTTTGCAACATACAAATTACGGAAAACAAACAAAAACAAAAGAAAGAAAGAAAAAAAACCAAACAAACAAAACAAACCCCACCAAATAACATTTCCAGTGATACAATGTGCCACTAAATCATAAGAAACAACTCGTCAGTATATTAAACACAGAAGCTTTCATATCAGCCACTTAAGGGTTCAAAACATAAGGGTTAAAAACACTACACACTGCTTGGGTGATTACATAATTTTTCAAAAGGGAGTTGAATTCATAATATGAAAGAACTATGGTGGATTGGGTAGGCAGTTGAAAGAGTATAAAATGCGTTTAAAACTTATATTAATTGCAAATTAATGAGTGTCAACAGATTATGCAGATAACAGGGCTAACGTAAAAAAATAGCGTACTAACACTGAAGCTGATGTGGGCTGTGTTAAAAAAAGAAAGTGAATACTAAAATATACTGAAAAAATGCCAAATAAATTTTATTTAAAAAACAAAGCAGGCCTCTCACAGGCATGTTGAAAGCATGTTGCAGTTCAAGGATGTCTGAGCAACTCCTGCTGTCATAAAACACCCCAACATAGCAAATTATTACCCCATACTCATGATCAGAATAGGAATCCTGAAGCGTCACAAAAAAAAAGAACCAGGAGGCAGGATGTTGCATCTGAAACCATGATGCCGTGCTACAGGGAAACGCACTACTGACAGAACACATCACATAAAAGCATTTCATATGATCACACAGCTCAACACCTTCACAAATCAAATTGAATATAAATGTAGACTTAGAGGTACCAACAGAAACTTTAATTGATCTAAAAATGGTCAAATCAAGTTATATACAAGGATTCCCTTCTCACAGAATAAACAAACATTCCAATATCGGCCTTATATATATTTTATATACAGATTTTTTTTTTTTACACGTGAGGATTATACACATCATGATAACTCTTAAGTTAAGCAGGAATGTTTGGAGCCTCATAGAAAAAGTCTGATATATTAAAAAAGCCTTTAAAAGCCCTCTGATTATATTACATTGTAGATAGAAAGAGACCACAGTGCACATAAACACATCAGTCACCATGCTCTCACACACACACACACACACACACACACACACACACACACACACACGATCTGTTGCAGGTCTCATGTCTGATGCATAATGAAAAGCCAAAATAGTACAGCATTCACCTAATCCTTATATAAACGACATCATAAAGAAGACAGGGACATCAAATCAATAAGTTAATAAAAATAGATTCTTAATATCTTGCAATATCTTACAGTCAAACCTGAAATTGGTCCCTGGTGAATATCCAAAACCCACATGCACGGTGTGTGACAATACACAATCCATTTAGCAAATGACTATGATGTACAAATTAAACTAAACTAATATTAACGGCCAAGTGTTTATTATCAGAATCAGGCTCAATCATTACCTCATTCCTGCAAACTGGGACATCCAGTGATAATACTCTGTCAAGAAATTAAATAGTTTGGAAGAAAAGCATTCACGCAAATTTAGTTTTGAACAAGGTGAAACTCACTGAGAAATATCTCAATTAGCTCAGCTTTGACTACAAAAAAAGACACTTTATTCATAGCTCCCATTTACACTTGGTCATTGTCTGTGTAGTAATTACAAGGATTATATCCAGATGGAAAATATACACCTACGAATGTGTTAAAGCACTAAGCACATAATTAAAATAGATGTCATTTTCTTGCAGTGGTAAATATATTTTGACATTTAAAAAAAAAAAAAAAAAAAAAAAATCAGAAATTTGGGGGTCATGTGTAATGTGCAGATACTACACATTACACCATAGCAGCATCCAGTGTTCAGTCCAGATGACCAAAGACACGACTGACTACAAATGTAGATGCATTGCAATGCAGTTAATATCTAAATAAAATCCTGGTATTATACGCATGAAATATCCGTGTGTACATAGCTGATCAATGACTCTGATTGCAAGTGGCCCAAATTTCCCTGGTATACAACTAGGGAAGTTTACCGGAATGGAAAAGCTACTTTGCACCAAGAGAAAAGCAGAATGAAATGTACACGCACTAGTTTAGAAGTCAAAGGATTAAATAATTAGAATGTTAAAAACACAAAAGACAGAGTCGTTTCTGTAATTAATGCTTAAAAGCTAGAAGCTGCAGTTGCTTGCTTTCACCAGTTACTTGTCCCCTAAGCCTACAGCATTACTCCCTACCTCCGAGCCAACTAGCGATGAGGCAAAAGCCGACTGGACGATCTGAAATCCAAACGACTCAAGAAGTGACATGTTCTGCTGAGATGAGAAGGGAGAAGTCAGGTCTCCGAGGCTAGATGCTGACCCGCTGTGTTTCTTATGCACACGCTGATGGTGCTTGTTGAGGTAGGACTTTGTGCGGAAGGTCTGGCCACATTCACCGCAAGCAAACTTCTTCTCTGGGTCCGTTTTCTGTTTAGAGCCGCACGGCGCATCAGTCATGCCATCAGACTCGCCGTTAAAGGTCAGCGAGGTCACTTCCAGTCCTTTATCATCAGACTTAAGCTCGGGTTTAAGATCCATTCCATTTGAGACATCCCCAAATGCTGTGTCTGAGCCATCAGAATCCTGATGGGGGCATTTCCCAGTGTTCTCCTGCCCATCTGGGGTAAGTGGAAAGCGTCAGGGAGTCCAAACGAGAACGGGAAAAATAACAGATGGGAAGAGAGAGAAAAAAACCCATTACATTAGGCAAGATAAACAGAACAACTCAAAACCAAAGAACACATCAAGAACTTCTGAACATCTTACAGTTATCATAGACATTACCATCATGACTAGAACATGTGCTAATGAGCTTTTAACAGTTGCACAGAACAGAAATCCAGCAGTACATATGTAGTTAATACAGCACCATCCAATATGTTTCTTCTTATTTTAGGCATGTTTCGGTTATCAACCTTAAAACTGAAAATGAAAACAGAAAAACAACAAAAAAAAGTTAAAATTGACAATAAAACAAATTAATTCACCAGATACCGCCTAACTGGCGCAGCAGACCATGAGTGTTTTATGTTTTACATGAACATTTGCATCTAAAAAAAACTAAACTTTCACTCTTGAAGGCTATACCTGAAACATATGCCCATTCAAACAAACGTGATGGGTTAAAGTAGCCTCCTGAGTGTAGAATTTCCTAAATATATACACTGATCAGCCAAAACAATAAAACAATGCTCGAGCGAATAGGAAATACCCTTAATAATTTTTTGCAACAGCACAGGTTCAGCTCCTGGGATATATTAGACTTGATCAACTGTCAACGCCTGCAGGCTTGTGGGGTACCCCAAATCAGCTCTGGTGAGTACCTAAAGAAAATCATGAACTGTCAATAAGGTTTAGACCTGTAGCATGGACAAAAGACCTTAGCAATGCTTAATTCTGGTTGCAGGATTGTATCACAATGTACACTGCACCACTCCCTGATAATATGTGGCCACCTAATGCCAAACTCAAGTTTATTTACATACAGTCGAATACAGTTCATCGGACCACATCGGGACGAGATCGTTTTGGTCCTAATAACCGGCTAGAATTACACGAACATGCCCCATGTTACAAGACGGGATGTGCTATAATTTATTTAACATATTAAATGTTTATTAAACCTTGTTTGTACGTTCGCTATACGTGTAAATCGTACAATAAAGAACTACTGTTGCTTACAAACTTTGTTCATTGAAAAATAAATTTGCAACCAAGTTTTTCGAAACGATCTACAGGTTCTCAGCATGTGAAGCATAATACTGTAAAAAAAACAAGTTCTTACTAAATTCCGGTCAACGTTTGAAGAACTTATCCAGTGTGATCTGATGCGCTTTTGCTGTGGCTAAGTGGCGACTTGTGGCTTTTTTTTGTAGTAAATGGAAATGTTAGGCAAAGACCTGTAGGTGGCAGTAGAGGGCTTGGGAGAAACTCAGGAGCGCTGTAGTGATGCCAGAGACGAAGAGTTTATTTGGTAATCACGGATATTATATATTTCTTATTCGCTCTCACGTTCTTTGGAAGTTTATGCGTAACTTTGGTCCAAATAATAACATTACACGTATATAATAGGATTTGTTTCGGTACTTTAGGATATGGTCCGAATAAGTGGCTGGTCCAATTAAACAGAATCGACTGTATTTCGAAATGACTATAAAGAGGATTCCACAAGAACTGCTGGATAATCACTGTCAGTGCGTTTTGGAACTCTTGGGTGACCATACACCTTACTGAGTAGTCAATGTGGGGCACTCTGGTCCAGTTTGACATGCTCCTGTTCACCCCATGAATATATAACATGCTACCCAATCACAATAATTGAGTTTGCATCTCTTTGCATAATCAAACAACTTTCTTTGATGTTTCATTTGCTCTTCTTATGATCTTGCTTAATACAATGAAATCAAATGTTTCTTTTTCAATCGCTCCATAGTCATTTGGAGACGTACCCTATTCTGTGTGAGCAGCGTACCATCAGGGTGTGAGACGAGACTTGTATATCGAGAAGAGGTGGTATCGGGAAGAACAATTAACGATTGGCAAAAAGGAGTGTTGGCCATCCCAAAGGTCATGCATAAAGGTTGTAGCTAAATTTGCAAGGGTACTGAAGTGTACCGTCATATGGGTGTACCATTAATGGCAAAATTACCGATGTACAGGAAATTCTCGGCAGAATTCATGTAGGTATTAGGTACGTTTCAGTCAGAGGTGATTCATTTCTTGTTTGGCGAGTAATAATTAGGTTTGACATATTATTAAAATCAGCTCATTTTAGATACTATTGGAAGCCCTTGGGTAGATAGAACTTGTCAGGTCACCCTGATATTATGTAGTGTAGCCCAAAACGAACAGAAATCAAGAATGTAAATTATATCCAGTATTTGTATAGATTAATGAAAATGTTGTTGTAGCCTAGAGCAGAATTGCTGGTACAATAATATTTGTATAGGCAACACAGAAAGGAGACACCCCCATACTTAACAGCCATATAATGTGCAACTCTAACAGTTCATACTACAACTGGTCTTAGTAGGTCTTAATAAACGAACAAGATTATGCCAAGAAAAAGCCTAAAACTGCTGCTTAAAAAAGCATTTGCAGATAAATTGTTATAATAAGTGGTTTCAGCCAGACGAGTGTGAGAGACATCCTGAAGAAACTATGTCTGGTGATTTATTTATTTTTTTTTCTTTTCAGAAACTGGGTCTATAAGTTGTTTAAAATGTCTTTCTGAAAGTATGTCAATATGAGCAGAGCCTACAAAGTGATTTACAAAGTACTGGAAAGCCATTGACACAGTCCATAAACATTAATCCATTTTAAAACTTTCATTTGTTGTTGTTTTAGGGCGGCACGGTGGCTCGGTGGATAGCTCCGTTGCCTCACAGCAAGAAGGTCCTGGGTTCAGTCCCAGGGTGGAGCGGTTCTGCGTGGAGTCTGTATGTCTGTATGCCTGTAACCCCCTGTCTGTGTGGGTTTACTCTGGATACTCCGTTTTCCCCCCCACAGTGATGCCTGCTAGGTTAACTGATTACTCTAAATTGGCACTTGTCGAGAATGTCTGTAGCAGTTTTTGTTTCATCAACCAGCAATCGGTTCATTAACCAAACCATTACGATCGAGTGTACCAGGGAAAGGCTGTGTTCTGCAGAATGTAGGAAGAACATCAACAGAATCCGAGAGCACAAAGATCACTAATCAAATGAAAATTTAACTAGTAATTGACATGCCCAATTACAAAGCAAAACAATATCCCATATGAAATGGAAAAAAGTACCCAGAGAAAACTCACATGGACACAGGGAGGGTGTGCAAACTCCACACAGGTGAAGTCTAAGGTCAGGATCGAACCGGGGATCTCTGGAGGTGTGAGGCCACCATAAAAACGTACAGATGGCTAAATTATAGTAAGAAATAGTAAAAGTTTTTTTAAACATTTGGAACCGTAAAGGACTTTATTATTTTAAGCAACTAACTTTTCCTATTTTAACGTATCTTATTCCAGAAAATGGAATTATATGATTAATACCTCATACGCTGACGTGGGAATTTGGAGGAATTTGGATTGAGCAAACTCCAACTGTATTTAGCAATAGAAAATTTGAAACTGAGAACTAAAAGATGTATCCAATTGATGCAAATAAATGGGTTCTAGATACATGGAGTTGTTTTCACTTAGCTTCATGGTTAATTTCATTACCAGACCTGGTTCTATGCAGTTCTGATTGAGTGCAACTGTTTTAAAGGACAAGTTGAGCTGGTGAACCTGAGAAGAACCTGAGAGCAACACCACATAAACATAAAAAGACTGACAAGAACATCAGGATTAACCTCCTGTTGGAACCTCAGGGGACCATGTTAAGAACTTATAAGCAACACCACATAAACATGAAAGGAACCTGAGAAGAACAGAATCAACCTCCTGTTGGAACCTCA
The DNA here is from genome assembly GCA_033117975.1 of Parotocinclus spilosoma. Taxonomy (NCBI): domain Eukaryota; kingdom Metazoa; phylum Chordata; class Actinopteri; order Siluriformes; family Loricariidae; genus Parotocinclus; species Parotocinclus spilosoma. The sequence goes on along the minus strand of JAVSBV010000010.1, from coordinate 3,942,950 downwards.
GGGGAAGATTGTAGAACTTGAGAGACACAGCACATAAACATGAAAAGACTGAGAAGAACATCAGGGGCAACCCTCCTGGTGGAACCTCCGGGGAAGATGTTAAGAACTTGAGAGCAGCACCACAAACTTGAAAAGACTGAGAAGAACACCAACAGCAATATCCTGTTGGAACCTCAGGGGAACATGTTAAGAACTGGAAGGCAGCACCACATAAACTTGAAAAGATTGAGAAGAACATCAGGTGGAACCTCAGGGGAACACGAGAAGAACTTGAGAGCAGCGCCACATAAACATGAAAAGACTGAGAAGAACACCAACAGCCACCTCCTGTTAGAACCTCAGGGGACCATGACAGGAACCATAGTGGTACGTCAAAGATACCTCTGAAGAACGTGAGGAACCTCAGAATAGTTCAGGATCACAGAGGCCACACAGAGCTGAACGAGCTCGTGTTAACCAGAGAACTCTTTGAATTGTGCGATCACACAATACAACACATTCACTATAGAAAACAACAACACCAACACGAAGCTACACGACGCTGCCTTCTGTTTACAGTCCTGTTGTGTGTGGCTAACGCAGCTAAGCTAGCCCAGTCATGTCTTTGTTTTAGCCCGGGCCTCCTCCAAACACACAAGCGCACATAGAAAACGACACAACGTTAAACGTTAACCTTTAAAGCACTTGTGTTTACGCTGACTGTTATAGCCATATTAGCCATGTTAGCATCCTTAACGGAGTTCGGTCTTGTCTAAAAGTGGGTACGGACACAAAACGGAGCTAATATTAGCAAGCATAGGAAGCTAAACTAAAAGGCTAAGCTTACAACAAAACAACTTATGCTGGATATACAAATAAATATAATAATGTTTAGCTATGCTAACACTGCGTTACTAAGAAGGACCAGTGAAATAAAATTTAAACGAATTAAGCTTTACGGCCCATGACAAAGCACAACGTTTAAATATCCGGCTTGCGAAATACACACATACAGCTTGTAATGTGTGGAATTGAATAGAAAAAAAATAACGTGTTTATTTCAGATTATATTAGTAGAAATGTTTTTGTTGTGCAAATGGTTGGTCTCGTAAAAGTAAACAGTTTCGGTGCAGTAAAACGGAAACTCATTACGAAATTAGTCAATAAATGCGAAGGCAAACATTTGGAAGTGACTAAAATGAGGAATAATTCAATTCCCTGATGATTTAATCATTGGTATAAACGGGGTTTTGAAATCGTTCACATAATTAGTGTCGTATTTAGGTAAAACAAACACAATTCGTGCTACACAACAGAAACTACGTAGTTAATTATTACAAGTTTGCTTTAGCAGACAAGTGAAAGTGAAATAACTAATAATATTTAGGAACAAATAAGGATGAACCATTTATTACATGGCTTTTAAACATGTCTGGCGCTCAACCGTGTGTTTAGAGTAATATCAGAATAGGGCTTCAGTTCAGTTTATGGGAATGTTTTAGTAATTATGGTAAACGTGTGGCTATTTATTTTTGGAGAACAAAGCTATGGTGTTTTGGGGGTTGGTTTTGCTTTTTTAAAAGGTAGTTGCAATGTACAGAAATCTGATTAGAACGTGACATAATTAGACGCGTTAAATACAAAGCGACCAAACATTTACAGTCATAATCAGTACCTTAACGTCCACAATGTTTCTTCTAATAACAATGTCATAAAACTATAATAAATAACTAATACAAATCTGTAGCATATACCCCTATCCAATCAAAGCTACTCCGCAAATTGCTCTAAGCAGCCAGGAAAAACTTCCGATCTTTCCCCCCTGACAAATTCCTCCGTTATATCCGATCCCACATCTTACCTTCTGTATTCTTTTTAATGCCATACCACTAGTCTGCGTGGATCCTCGCCGAGCTGAGACTTCTAGCCACCTGAATGATTGTGTCCTTAATTATTACTATGGAAGAGCTAACAATACTGTTTCCCTGAGACAAGCTGCTGTAGCTGATGGCAAATAGAC
>JAVSBV010000010.1:3928117-3940851 GCA_033117975.1 Parotocinclus spilosoma | reverse complement strand
TGTTCACCTCCTGCTGGTTTTGCTCTTGTCAACACAACTTTTCGGATTTCCTGTCCTTTGATAAAAGCATAAATTCTCCCAGGGAGCACAGGAATCCTCCCATATCCCGCTGACCTGCTTTGCATCCGCTCTAAGTGGCGACTTGTGGATTCTTTATCTTATTTGCGCTCACGTTCTTTGGTCCGATTAAATAGAATTTTAGTCCAAATAAGCAAATAACATTACACGTATATAACAGGATTTATTTCGGTACTTTCGAATTTGGTCCGAATAAGCAGCTGGTCCGATTAACCGTTGGTCCAATTAACCAGACTCGACTGTAGTGCTTTTAGGGTGGAGCACTGTCTCAAAGCAACTTTACAACTATCTAGGCCTAATTCCCAAGCTGAGCAAGACTAGGTTGACATTGTGAAGTAACATTTTTTTATAACCAAGTGTAATAAACCTTGAAATGTCCAAGACTTTAAATGGAAGTCAAATTCCTTCTGCAGCCTAGATGATACATGTAAAATATGTATGATCAGTCCCTAACTGATCAGAGTGCTCACTATGCAAACCCATTCATCAGTTTTTCATCACATGGATGGTTGTTTAAGCATTTACCTGGGAAAGTAATGGCACCGAGATGGACTGTAGAGGAAGGAGTTTGATGCGCTGTTTAATGTTCTGCTGAAAGACCTGGTTCTGGGTGTTCATGTGGATGTAAATGTCATGTGTAACACTGAACTAAACATCATTAGAGACCAGGTGGAAATAATGTTTTGACTGATCAGTGATTTTGATACATATATATTAGGTTGCTGAAATGCAAAGAGAACTACCCAAAGGTCAACAAGTTGTCTAAAGGGCTTCCTGCTTTTTTCCCCCCTTCTAATTGATCTCCTCTTGTAGTCAGTCACACTCACATGTTCACTTCCTATGTTGCATGCATATTGCATTTAACATTATACTAAATGCAAACCTAGCAGTATGGTTCTCATTCTTCTGTGTAATGTGTGTGCAATTGAAACCATATTCACAAAGAGCTTTTTTGCATCCATGAATAAGGCACTCATGCAATTGAAAAATGAGTTGACTGACCACATATCACAATAGTTTTGCATTCATTCATCAGGTATAATTGGTGTACCACGTGGTGTTGGTGCATACCATATACCACACACATGCATAGCAAACTGTATATTTAAGCACCATCAGACTGCAGGATATTCAAGGCAGCCATGTACTGTACACCTAGTTAATTGCAGGTATAATTGCAATTTGAAGGCTCGCCCCACACCCCCCGCCGGCCGGCCTGTACTGACCTGCGAGAGGCGCGTGCAACGAGAAGCCAGGTGCTCCGGCACAGCGGCGCTCCCACAGCTCAGGCTGCACACCAAGAGCAGGATGGCCTTGCTGAGTTAGAATGGCAGGCCCTGAAAAGCCACGAAAACACCCCTCTGTCTCAGGAAAGGGCATCAGGAGGCGGCGATTGGTGTAAAGGTCTATACCACCATCAAATGCCCCAGTGAGGGAGGAAGGAAGGAAATGAGGGGTACACACAAAAGGAAAGAGAGAGGCCACCAGGGAAAATTTACTCTTCATACAAGCTGCAACTTCATCGGTTCAATAACCAACCAATGCCTAAATGATGTACCATCGAAGTACAACTCAAACTAAGCAGAAGCACTATCAGGTCTAAATGAATCTTTTTCTTCCATTACTTGCCAAGGCTGCAGACATTGTTGGAGCTCATCAACATATACTGAACTAATTTTTGTGGGTGGTGAAATATTTACCAGATTAACGTCTGAAGCTGAAAGTTTGGCAAAGTCCAACCTGCCTGAAAATGTTCTTAAGTAGTTACCACTAAAAACAATCTCTTAAGGGTATTGTTACTCAAAACTTTTACAAATGTATTTAAAACTACTAGAATTGCAACACAAATGTCAATATGTCTCTTTTATTGACAAATAAAAAGTGCAAAATAACTCAAACCAACTTCCTATGCTTTAATATCATCACCAAGTGCCCCAACAACAGACTGCTGCTTTTAATGGCAATAATTAGTTGAAAAAGGTCCATTTATGGCAGTTGAATTTGCACATGCATTATTAAGTTGCTGAGAAAGCACTTGCTCAGCCAGCATGTAATGGAAATGACAAAAATTAAACAGAATAAGAATGCCATGCTAATTTGCAAAGGAATCATTTTATAGCAGACAGCTGGTAGGGCTACAACTATAATTCACTGAACTTGTGTGAGGTTAAAACACAGTGGTTTGCTTTCAAAAGTCAAAATAAAAATGAAAAAAACAGGTAAGGCTTCTTGTCATTCATAATTTCATTTTTAAAAATCCAATGCAGTGGTATATCTAGATACAAGCTATGCCAGAATTAGCAGCTCGGTCAATCAACTTGTTCCTTTAATTAAAAGTCTGGAAAGCCAAGTGTAAATGAGAAGCTTTTCATATGCTCCAGTTGGTCCAGTCCAGCTGGAACATCAACTGGTTTCATCAGTTTATGCTTTCTGAAATGTAGAACACGATGGAATACATCATAAACAAAAAGATAATTTCATGTGTTAAAGTTTGTGTAAAACATATAATACACAAATTTCAAAGATCGGTATTGGATTTTGCCAGTCTGATGTATATAATTAGTGTTGAATTAGTAGATTAAAAACAATTGTAGTCCTGACTTTTTCAACAGCTTATTCCAGATCTCAGTGAAAATAAAGTAGACATGTAGGTCTAATAAACTAATCAGAATAGGATGCTGGAAATGTATGCTGGATAGCTGCATCGGCTTGAGTAACATTACTAGCAATAACTGTTACACTGATGGTATGTAACAAATAGGAAAACCTAGTAGCAGAAGTACAGAATAATCATCATAAGCTCAATGGACAAAAAAAAGTGTCGCCTGTGACTGAAACATACCCAAGAGTGCCTAAAACGTCCACAAGCAAATAACAACTACAGCATGGTTCTTAATGTTCATCAAGCCAATCATTCAATCGCAGCCCTGTAAATGTGAGAACTGTCATCTACAGAGAGGGAAATGTTAATAAAACCCCTCCCAGAACATCACACTACTTCTGTTAGCTTAAACGTAATCATCATTGAAGGTTTTCATAGGTTGTCATTGAACATGACACCTAGTATCCCTCACACATAGGTAGAAACAGAAGCCAGATATCATGTTTCCAATCATGAATGGTCCTTCTTTTTGTGTCTTTTCAGTAACTGTAACTGGGCAACTTTGTAAAAATGACTGAGGAAAAGCCTCTTCCGTGTTACTTCGTATGTTACATATGTTAATTTCCCCTAGCAATGCTCTTTCAGAAATTGGTTGTGAAGTACCTGCGTTGACTTCCGGAAGCAATTCTTGACAGGAAGCAAAGAAACTTTTATTCATAAGCCGTGAAACACACTAGTGGGCCCTCTCTGTCAGTTTGGTCTTTAGGCCTCGATCCTGAGAATTTCCTGCAGACTGGGATTTATGCCACTGCTGGTAGACCAACAGGAGTGTATGCTTCAAACATAGCTGCAGAGTCTTTGGCACACACAAATCCAATCACTCATTTCATTAAAATATGCTTTGGCCCATTGTCCACATATCAAACAAGACATGCACCTCTTCTCTCTGAAGGTATTTATAGGCCAATCATCCTCATGCAATGCCATCTGCATGAGCCTGAAGTTACTACCACTTCAAAAATTCACGGTGACTAATTTGATGTCCAGGGAGCTTATCCTGTATTATGTAATAAGAATCAATGAAAGTGTCACCAAAAATCTAATCAGAGGGTAATTACATTAAGAAAAAAAACCCCTGAATCCTCTTTGAAGAAATATAACATGACGGGTCTTGGCGTGACATAAACGAAAGGTGGAAATCAACTACGCTGACAAATTAGCACAATACAATGGGCCAGGTGAGTAAGCATTTAGGCAAGCAGATGCATTATTTAGCAGCAGGGTGAAAGAGTGAGTGAGCAGCGAATGGCATGGACGCTGGTGGAGAGAGGCGTGCTTGCCTTCCACTGAGCACTGGCGTCCTGAGTGGTAGGGGGCGCCGTTGTGCATCTGCAGCCCATTGGCACGGGGCTCTAGGAACTGGTGAGCGGTGGAGGAAGGGAGCATGGACGAGCCGTGGTGCATTTTAACATGTACCTTTAGGTAGGATGCAGTGGAAAAACCTGAGACCATTAAGAGGAGCAACAAGCAAAACACAAGAGAGGGACAAAAAAGAACAAGTAAAGACTTGTTTTAGATTAAGTTGATTTACCTGTCACAATGACACGAATTACACTACACAACTTTTTTTCCCCAAAAACAAACGTTTTGCTTCCTGTAAATTACAAACAAAGCCATGCTGCGCATAAAGTATTTCAGATTTTATCCATTGCTTGAAAAACAAATCTATGGAATCTAATCATAGTGATCATCTTAAAGTAGTTTTGCTTTAGCTTTTGACAAATCTAAGGCCCTGAACAGGTAATTTAATGCTGACCGTTTTCTCAAGAGCATAACGAGGCATAAATCTGGATCAATCAGTCCATCTGGTTCATGCATTGTGGCAGTTTCATTGCTTTATTTAAGATCCAAGTCCCTGGTTACTTTGAAAAATACTAATTGTCATCATGGCACTGGTCTCGTGGCAGAATGAGTTATTCAATAGATATTTTAGTTTTAGTAGAGAACCCAGAGACATTGGCCAGACAGAAGTAATAATAATAAGTTTAATTTGTATAACTCAAGGATGCTTAAAAAAGTAACAGTTTGTACACTGATAAAACATTACTTCTATATTAAATCTTTCTGAAGTCAGTAAATAATACTGTTAAATACACCCACTGTTAGGCCTGCCTAACAAGCAGTGCCTGTAAAAGTGAGAAGCTTTTATAGAATGTCTGTCAGCATCTAACCTAAGGAAGCATACTGAGCATGTCCAAGACAATGCTTACACAGCTGATACAGAACAGCTTTCTTTCTCAGAAATACATCATTAACAGAATGGGAAATCACGCAAATTGTACATGCTTGGAAAATTCTAAGATGATTGCTTATATCGGCAGCGCAAGTCCATTACATGTACCAAAAAGTGCTCAGGAAGCAAAATCTTTGTTGTCCAGCATTACACATAGAAACAAACACAGACTTTGTCATCTGGCTGCAATTAATTACTAGTACAGCAGAAACCCGCTACCCAAATTTCTATTATTAGTTATTTTATTACTGTATTCCAAAATCAGAACACCTAACACATAACACTTTATAAATTTCATTGTAGAACTAATCTATGGTGGAACTAACAAAGGATTATCTTGCTTGGGGATTATAGTAGACGTAGATGACATACTGAAGTGTTTCTTGTCTCTATCCTTGCCCTTCACATTATTTTATTGTGGTTAATTATAAGGTTTTGTTTATTTTATATTGTAACACTTTGCATTAGAAGAAAACCACTGTGAGTGAACGAGTGTTGCAGACCCTGATTAGAGAGGCAAAGCCTCACTAAAATCAACAGGTAACAAGCAGGTATGCCAAGCAGCAAGTTCCCCCAACCACTTTATAATGCTGACATCATCAAAATTAGGAGGGGTTTGAATATACAGGAACAAGAATGTCTTCCAGCTATTCAAACATTCAATATCTTAGCATAAAATATTTTTAGACCAAGGTATCAAGGTGGTCAAACCAATAGTCTAGAGTGTAATCTCACAAATACAATTAGGACAAGTGGTCCTTATTAGTAATATTAGTGAGTCTGTTTTATTTCTTGACACTGCACTTTACCTTACTTGAAAAAGGCCATGGGTTAAACTGGTTTAAGCACTGGTTTTATTTAATCCGCACTGTGGGTGCTGACTGAGGGAGGAGCTGAAGGTTTTAATTTGAACAAAAGAAAAATAATTTGATGATCATAAACTGTAAACACTACTATATAATTATATATTACACATCAAGTTATGTAAACAATATTAAAATTCACAATCTATGTCATGCATGCACACTGCCAGATATATATATGGAATACAATAAAGAGACCTACAAAAACCCTCATTTAAAAAATCAGTTCTGGTATGTCTTATCTACAATGTGGCTCAATGGAACCTGCCATACTCATGAATTGTTCAAAAGGATATTAGGATATAACTCACAGGAGCTTTATTATACAAAGAATGTTAATAAAGCGAATAAGTTAAATAAATTGGCAGCACAACTTTGTATCATCATACAAAATAACTGCTGGCTGCTTTGTGCATAGAATTGCTTCCCAATAATTCCTTCTTCTGTAAACCAGAATGTGGGTACATTGGCACAAGTGGTTAGTGCCATTTCCTTACAACTCCAGAGATGAGCTGCCCAAGGTTTCATGCACCTGTCTAACACCTGTCTATGACCAACTGCATCTTACCGACATGTGCTTGCACACATAAATTCATTCTTAAGATGATGTCACCTACCAAGCTATTTCATTTTTATAGTTCAAACTCCAATATTTATAAATGCTCATACAAATCTTCAGTTACGTGTTATTTCAGAATTCCAGGCAAAAAAAACCCCCAAAAAACAATTAAATAAATAATAAATAAAAAAAATAAAAAAAATTGTCAGGCAGGCTAGACTTGGCCGATAAGCCAATAATTGCCAACACATACAACCTTTTATTACCGGAACTGTGGTAACCTAGTGGTTAAGGTACTGGACTCTGGACCAGAAGGTCAAGAGTTCAAGTCCCACATCTGCCAAGCTGCCACAGTTGGGTCCTTGAGCAAGACCTTTAACCCACCATTGCTTGGATTGTAAAATTGTATTAGTTGTAAGTCGCTCTGGATCAGGGCGTCTGCTAAATGCTGGAAATGTAAATCACCGCCAAGCTGCTACTGATCCCTGAACAACGTTCTTAAACCTCCATTGTGTTTACTGTCACATTACGGATTCATTTAAAATTTCTTTTAATAAATGCTACAGGATGTGTCACGTTCATAAATGGTTGTGGGTCAGTGATTAAACTACACTGACAAGAAAAACTGAAGTCCCAACGCAGCCAGACTGTCACTGTTGCATCAGTGAGTAACGTTGCTTGGACTGTATTATGTCTCAATTGTAAGTAGCTCTTGATCAGTTAAATGCTGCAAATGTAAATGTACCTACCATACACTGGCCTTTTGTGTTTATATCTATTGTTTAAAGCATTTGTGAAATTACAAGTAAACGTGATTTGATGTGTGAAGCAGGCACATCCGCTGTATGGGAGTTACCTTTATTACATATGTTGCAGTAGTTGTGAGGTCCTTCGCTGTGTTTTTTTAGGTGGTCCGTCATATAGGCAGCACGCAAGAACTTGCCACACACTTGGCACGGGATTTTATCCTCATGGCAGGCCAGGTGCGACCTCAGGCGATCTCGGGTTGCAAACGAGGCATTACAAATCTGTAAAAGAATATAAATCCTGTCAATTACTAGAAAGCATGCATTAACCTTTAAAGGCTCAGTCTTGCAAAGACGCTGAAAGAACTACGCAAGTTTGTAGAAGCTGCATGGCTGCAAGTTATTCATCTCTAAAAATACTGAACAGATATATTTTTCATTCACAAGGAAAATGCCACAGTTAGGAAATTAGCATTTTGGCTATACTACTGTCAGTTAGCAAGCTCTCCAAAATGAGACACATCCACCAATAGCAGTACATGTTAATAGGTCAAAACAAAAAGGAAATGCATCATTTCACCTGACGATGCATCGTTAGACCCCTAATCTACAGTATTCAAAGGTTGTTTGAATCCATCTCCCTCACCCACCTGAATTATATTTAGCTGTGGAACTGATGACAGCATTTATTATGCCCTGTCATCTGATGTTTTTATTGTTGCACTTTTTGCACAACGAAAAAAAGGCTGTTAAAGTTTGTTGAGTGTTGTTTTGTGCTGGTACAAGCCGGTCAATGACAGCTGACTCCTGAAGTTTGTCATAATCTTCACATTCTGCATGGTGGTTAGTATGCAGTTGGTAAAATAAGTTACTAGTTATAGTTACTAGAAATAACTACAGCCTGCGAGGCTGGTGGTGTCTGTATTTTGGCTCCTGGTGCAGTTTGCTCACTTATTTTCAACTACAGTCATGCGTTTTTCACATAGAACGTATAGTATAGGGAAAAATTCGATTTTTAGATGCATTTCAATTCGAACGTTAACAATCCTGAATCGATTAACAAATGTCAATAATCGAGCATACTTGCATCTGAATATGTAAACCAGCTTCTGTTCTTACACAAGAACTTAAACATTAGCACACACCAACTGAGCTCTGTAACACGAGCGGGTAAATAGCGGAACCAGACGCAGCATACAGAGACAAAACTGGCGTTTATTGGAGTAATCGACAGGCAGAATCAGCATCAACAAACAGCCCGAGGTCATACACAAAAAGGCAATAAGTGATCGGCAGATGTAATCCAATAAGGGCAAGACAAAACCAAAAGCGTGGTAAGTCGCCGATAATCTACAACAGTATAAAGCGCTTAGAAACAAGGTAAGAGTCAAGAGACTTAGCAGAGAACTAAAGATGCAGGAGAGAAATAATAAGGAACAGGTGTTTGATCAGAAGGACGGTGATGAGGAGTGTGAGGAGGCTGGGTTTGATGTGTGATAAGCTTGTTTACACTGTCCATTGTTGGTATTATTTCATTGTGTCCTATGTTCAGTGCTGTTTACAAACAGTAATTCAGCATTTTGACTCTTCTTTCTGCAGATGCTAATTAGTTCTTTTTTATTGTGCAAAGATGAATTTGTGTTCTACGTTATTTATTTGTTTGATCCTCAGAATTTAGATTCTATGCTCAGAAATGTTGACCTCATTTATTTATATAAAAGGGCAGCTATTTATTTATATTGTTTTTGAAATATGCTAAATTGATTCCATTTTTTTGGTTCATAAAAAATATCGAAATTATCCTGAATTTGTTTCATGTAGTCACATGGTAAAGAAAAAAAAACTTTGTATAGAAAAAATGAATCGAGATTGCCCTTTGAATCGTAATCGAATCATGGGGTGCCTGAAATTCTCATCCCTATACTGCATAGTTATCTGTCCCACCTCTCTACACGATGCAATTAATAAGTGAACTCTCGTTTGGCACGTCTCATACAGTTGACCATTTTTTTGCAGTGAATGGCAATAATGTCAGCTCACACTTATAACGAAAAACAACAGAATATATGACAACTAAATATTACATTTGCCTTGTCAGAAAGCACCCTGTTCTTACCTGACATTTATGAGGTCTTTCTGTGGTGTGTACCTGCTTGATGTGTCCGTTTAGGTGGTCCGGTCTGCAGAGAACATACAAGACACAAATCACTGGGCATAAAATCTGACCTTTTAGACGTGTCATACATATATTTATGAACACTGCTCGCACAGGTCCTACAGTTCCTACAGGTCCTCCAATGAAGCTTTAGAAGGAAATCATGCTTACCTTGAGAAACCCTTCCCACAGTTCTGGCACACGTAAGGTTTCCCCACGGCTCCATCGTGAGAGCGTACGTGGTAAGACATTCTGTCTTTGCGTTTGAAGCGCATGCCACATACCGGACACGCGTATGGCTTCTCCCCAGAGTGAGACAGCTTGTGTCTGTTGAGGTGGTAGACGTCTCTGAAGACTTTCCCGCAGATATCACAATCCACGTGCCGTCTCGTCCTCTCCCGTTTGCGGGTTCCCTCTGTAGGCACGCCGTTCTGACCCTGAGGTGCAGCTACAGATACCAAATCCCCTCCGATATGAGACGATCCGTGCTGGACTTCGTGGTTTCTCAGCTGCACGGGATTATTAAGCAGTTTACCACAGATCCCGCATGGAAAGTGGCCTTCACTACCCGTGTTGTTGTCATAAGAGCCTGAACCGGGTGACTCTTCTTTCTTAGGCCGCCCCCTGGCTCGCTTGGATCCGGGTGAGGCCTCGCCGTTCAGCGGGTTAGACGTGAACGCTGGAGGCGAGACCGGGAGGCCGATCGGGTGGGAGGTGCTGTCAGAAGTCGGAGCAGCGCTGGTGTCGGTGTTGCTGTCCGTTTCATTGTGTCTGTTGGTAAACACGGCTCCGTTCGGCACGTCAACGTGCATGACGTTTGACAGGAAGCTGATGTCTGCCCCGCGCGAGGGAGGCACAAGGATCTGCACGTTGGACTGTTTAATAACCTCCTGACAGATCTCGATCACGGAGCGCATGAGCAGGAACTTGGCTGCCGTCATGAGCTCCGGGAAGCACTCGAGCCGCACCACGATCTTGGAGGTGTAGGCGAAGTCGAGGATGTCTCGGAAAACTTTGGGGCTGATCGTGTGCATCTCGAGTTCCTTGCCCTCGCCGTCTCCCTCCGTCTGACAGCTGAATACCGACTCGAAGTAGTCGCTGCACGCCGCCAGTACCGCCTTGTGCGCCGGGAAGCTTTCCTCTCCGACCCGCAGGATCACGTCGCAGAACCTGCCTCCATCTTTTCTCTGGCTGTTCAGGTTGTGTAGCATCTCCGTGCTGTGCTTGCTCACCTGGAACGTGTAGGACGAACTCCACGGCTGCTCCGGTCTCTCCATGCCGCTTTCGATTATCCGCTAACACTAACACATGTGATGAGCAGAAGCACGAATCCGGGCCAAACAAAAACAAGGCTTTCAGCAACAACCAGCCGTCTGCGTTTTAGCATCTAACATGTTAGCAGGGGGAAAATGGCAGCCCCCCAGCTTCCTGTGAACTTTGACCCAATGTTTTACAGGGAGGGGGTGTCGTCGTTTTTAGTTTTATATTTCGAATAAAAGCACGGTCTGCAGGCGCGTCCGCACTGAGCGCACTTACACTAAACTGCGATCGCGCATCGCACCGATGGTTTATTTACGTGCATTTTGGATACTATTCGTCTTCCTGGTTTTTAACCCCCTCCTCCATGCTATGAATTCACATCCTTGTTTTTTTTTTTTTACTAAGCCCCCTCCCCCTTTTATTCCCCTCCCCCAAATGTACAATATTAGATCGGTGTATGAAAGCCTACGATAGGAGCAACCCAGCGCTTTGTTCCCTTCACGTGCAGTCTAGATCAATACACTGTATTGTATATAAACACACTCAATATACGGTGTCAGATAAGTCCCAAACCACGCCCACCTCTACACACAAACTAAAATATTCCCACGCCACACAAATCATATTTTAGAAAATAAATACAATGTCAAAGACTAATATATTTATATATGGTGCATTGTCTCAAAGCTTTACAATATTTTACAATATTATACAAAACAATAGTCTATTATCTTAAAAGGCCAATCCGAAATTGAGCAAGCCTAGGGCGACAGTGGAAAGGAAAAACTTCCTGAATGTAGAAGGGAGGACCAACACTGAAAAAGGGTCATATCCTTCTTGGATGGCTTAGATGTTATCTGAAATAGTTAAATTTGTATTAATAGTACAATTAATACATGATAACAATTGAATTAAATAATGTGAAAGATTTTAGATACAATACATTTTGTAACAATATTCTTAATAGTACTTAACAGTATTCTTAAAAGTACACTTCAACTGTGACAGAAAAATCAGGAAAAAAAAAATCACATTGTATGATTTTTAAATCATTAATTTGCATTTTATTTCATAAAATAAGTATTTGATCACCTACCAACCAGCAAGAATTCTGGCTTTTCACAGACCTGAAAGCCTCCTATTCTGTACAACTTACCTGTATAAAAGATTCCTGTCCACACACTCAATCAATTAATCACACTCCAACCTCTCCACCATGCCCACGACCAAAGAGCTGTCTAAGGACACCAGGGACAAAATTGTAGGTCTGAACAGGGCTGGGATGGGTTACAGGACAATAGGCAAGCAGCTTGGTGAAAAGGCAACAACTGTTGGCGTAATTATTAGACAATGGAATAAACACAAGATAACTGTCAATCTTCCTCAGTCTGGGGCTCCATGCAAGATCTCACCTTGTGGAGTAAGGATGATTCTGAGAACAGTCAGGAATCAGCCCAGAACTTCACTGGAGGACCAGGTCAATGACCTGAAGAGAGCTGGGACCACAGTCTCAAAGATATTAACTACTATGCTATCATGGACTGAAAAACTGCTGAGCATACCAGCAAATGTCAAGGCCTCAGTTTGACTACCTGAATGATCCAGAGGAGGCATGAAAGAAGGTCAGATGAAACCAAAATAGAGCTTTTTGGTATAAACTTCACTCACCGTGTTTGGAAGAAGAAGGAGGATCAGAACACCATCCCAACTGTAAAGCATGGGAATGGAAATTTGCTTTTCTGCAAAGGGGACAGGACGACTGCACCATATTGAAGGGAGGATGGATGGGTTCATGTATTGTGAGATTTTGGAGAACCACCTCCTTCCCTCAATAAGAGCGCTGAAGATGGGTCGTGGCTGGATATTATGTAAAATATGTTTCTATACACACACCAAGCCATGTCAGCACATTAGAAAAAGAAACATACAATGCATCTGGAAAGTATTCACAGCACTTTACTTTTTCACATTATGTTACATTACAGCCTTATACCAAATTGTATTAAATTAATCTTTTTCCTCAAAATTATACACAGAATACCCCATTATGACCATGTGAAAAAAGTTTTCTTGAGAGTTTAGAAAATTTATTACAATTCATAAGCAAAGAAATCATATTTACATAAGTATTCACAGCCTTTGCTTAATACTTTGTAGAACCACCTTTGGCAGCAACTA
>JAVSBV010000010.1:3912533-3926638 GCA_033117975.1 Parotocinclus spilosoma | reverse complement strand
CAATTCCTTTGACTTCATGCTTGGTGTTTGCGCTCTGACATGCAGTCAACTGTGGGACCTTATATAGACGGGTGTGTTCCTTTCCAAATCATGTCCAATCAACTGGATTTACCACAGGTGGACTCCATTTAAGCTGTAGAAACATCTCAAGGATGTTCAGTGGAAACAGGATGCACCTGAGCTCAATATTGAGCTTCATGGCGAAGGCTGTGAATACTTAAATGCAATTTCTTAGTTTATTTTTCATACATTTTCAGAACTCTCAAAAAAAACTTTTTTTTACATGACCAAAATAGGGTATATTGTGTCGAATTTTAAGGAAAGAGATTAATTTATTACAATTTGGAATAAGGCTGTAATGTAACAAAATGCAGAAAAAGTGAAGCGCTGTGAATACTTTCCGGATGCACTGTATACAGATTTACTTTGTAATATATTTTGCATATATACTCACTGATTATTTTATTAGGTACACGTCCCTGTTTATACACTATTTTGACATTTCCACTAATAGTAGCACTTTCTACTTCTATTACAGGCTGTAGTCTTTCCCTACACCCTGTTCTCTAATTGTCAGGATCTATTTTAGTGGTGGATGATTCTCTGCAATGTCTCCCAGGTGGTGGTATGTTAGTGTGTGTTGAGTGCATACAATTGAATCGCAGCAGTGCCGCTTGAGGTTTTTTTTTTTTTTTTTTTAAACTTACTTTGTACTTCACGCTGCTAGACACTTTTGCCACATGGCTGTAAAGTCAGAAACCATAACTCCTAGGTTATTGCATTAGCCCTCTTCTAGTCCATCAAAGCTCACATAAGTGTGCCCACAGGACGCTGGACATTTGGCTGCAAATGTCCAACATGTTTTAATTAGCTGATGCATTAAGATTTCCCTTCACTGTAACCAATGAGTTTAGGCCAACCCCATAATCATTATCCCTCCTCCAGCAAACTGTATCAAGTTGGCAAAAAGCAGTCAGGCAACATTTTCCTGGCATTTGCCAAACACAGACCGCTCAAAAGAGAAGCATGTTATGTCACTCATTTTATGGACTGACATGTAACATCAATGCTTGTATTGAGTCCATTCTTTCCAAATATTTGGAAATGCAGACTGCATGGATAGGTGCCTGATTTTATACACTTTAATACGATGATTAAGAGGTGTTCTAATATATTCTGTTGTATGTATAGATTAAAGCATATTTGGAACAGGACCCACGACTGGTCAAATGGGACACCAAGCATGTCTTACTGAACAAGACTTTGACAACCAGTCAAATACACATGAGCAGTTTAGCCGCAGTGATGGTTTTTCATTCCATCTAGGCAAATATTCAAGACAAGCAATAAGTTTCCCAATGTCACAATTTAAGGACCCCCATTAAATGCAAACATGCAAGTAAAAATTATGAAGAATGTAGCTGTTGGAAAATAAGTGCCAGAATTACAATTAATCATTTTAAATATTTCACCATTCTTTACCCTCAAAACAAACCTGACTACCCATACTTTCGAAGCACCACCACGGCTGTAGAAGCCAAACAGAAAACCTGCCATTTCTCATTCTTTGCCACTATATTTGTTTAAGTTAATGCTCGAACCTGCACCAGTTCAACAGCATCAAGATTACAACAAAGCCTTCCTAACTTTAAGCTGTAGTCATTTTCTCACTTCTACAGCAGTTTAACCAAATCACAATCGCACACATTAACAAAAACACTATTTATTATTGAACATTTTATTCTACTGTGCTCCATTTAAATTAATAGCACATTTTCGAAATAATCCCCTGCCACCCTAACACAAATAACGTGGTTCAGAGCAGTGCTTTTCATTCAGTGACTATGAAGACAGGCTAGGGGAGAAAGTGAAGGTGGATTTTGGGGAGGAAGGGGGGGGGAGGAGGACATAAGGGGGAAAAAAAAAAGGAAGGGATGAAAGGCACATATGTACTGAAGCCCCCCCTTGGGCTCAGCTCCAGCAGGTTTGAGCTACTCTTGTCCAGCGAGAGATTGGGTTTGTGGATACGCAAATCCTTGTTCCTAAATGGTGTGGGCACCTCTAGACCAATAAGCAATAAATCAGCAGTGCAGCCTATTCCCACTCAGTCCAAACTCTGGGGTGCACAAAATAGAACCCCAGTACTTAGCAAAAGGGAAGTGTCATGGGATGGGGAGTCCTCTGCCTACAGCCCCTACCCCATAGACAAGTGAGGGAGGGGAAGGAAGGGGAAAGAGATAAGAAAAAAGGAAAAAAGCACAGCTATGTACAGAGCAGAAGAAAGGGAAAAAAAAAAAAAAAAAGTTTCCATGGTCTGTACAATTATGGCCTATACATTATTTACCCTTTACTGCAAATAACCCAAAAATAAAGTACAAAAAACAAGACCCAATAACTTGATAAGAGAGGAAAACAATTTGCCTTTCCCTTCTAAATTTTTAGGCCTTTTCAACAACTGCAGGGTTTATGACGGAGCATGTAACCACAGGGCTCCATCATCTGTACATTATCATAGAAATTAAAGTTCACATTTTTCCAAACTAAACGGCCCCAAGAGTAACCGGGCTCTTGGTTTACTCTGGCTGCAGGAAGTCTTCACTGGCGAAACTCTAGTTCATCAACACTGATTACTTTAGCCGAAGGCATAGAGGGGAGAGGTTGCTGCAGGACATCTGAGCCAAACCACTTAGCCAGGCCTAAAGGGGGGCTCCCTGCTCTCCGCTGGTTGAGGTTTGTTCGCTGTGTACCATGGTTTTCTAACTGCAGGGATCCGGTGGGCACTGTGTGCAGACCTGCAGAAGAGGAGGAAAAAGCAATAATCATTGTCAGTTTAGGGGTCCCAGCAATATACATTAAAAATCTCCAGCCTTGTCAAAGTTAATTTTGATTGGTGAGATTGTTGACTAAATCCATCCTCCATTCCGTGGCAATTTATTTACTAAACAGCATTTTGGCTGTGCTTAAATTTAGATTTGCCAATTTCACAAACCTGATAAACCCATCAAAAGCATACATGGCAAATTTGCATTTCATTTTCTACGAAAGCAGTTTTATAGGATTGCGAATCTACTAAAACATTAAATAAAACCAGGCAAAAGCCAAAGTGACTGATAAGCAACATCATTGGCCACATACAGCGACTACAGTCCGATCTGTTTTTATATACAGTGGCACCACAATTCCAGTAGATGGCAAACGCTGTGTCGAGTGCATTACACCTGGCGTGGTTTTCACCGGTTTTCCTTTGGTTGCTGTTATCACTAACCCAAGAACCAAATGTATGCTTATCTGTACCAAAGGTACTGTAGAAATAACCTATGTTTTGCCCCTGAGCCACTTGTAGGTCCTTAAATGTGTGGTATAAGGATTCATGCACCAAAAATGACAATGATGCCAAGTTCAAACTCATTTGTGCAACTTGGCGCTCACCACTTTTCAAAGTGGTTTGAACTAGAGCAGGTATACCTCTATACGAAATGTCAACACAAGCTAAAAGAGGTATAACCCACAAGCACTTGAACTGCAAGATTCAATTGTAAGTCACTAAACACAATAACGGGAAAAATGCTTCCAAGTTGGCATCTTCATAGATCAGAAGTTTATCTAGCACATGCCACAGATGTCAGATCTCAGGAATTTAAGCCAAGTCAACTTAAACCCCACTGTTCCTCAAGCCAGAACAATGATTTAGTGTTAAAGGGTGAATAATCCTGCTAAGAGGCCACTGGCAACATGAAACACTAGCCATGAAGGGGTGTACTTTGTCTGCAACAATGTTTAAGCATGTGATACAGCTCACAGTAGCAAATCACAAGTCCCACGGCTTCTCAGCAGAACACAGCATCACACGGTCAGTGTTGCACTGCTTACAATTAAGGGTTATTTTAAAGTCAATATGAAGCGGCTCCTACAAACTTCTGGCCAGTCTGATCTGTCTATGCCCCATCAGTGTGTTTTGGCAGTCTTGGGTGACCATACTGAACAGTGTGTGGCATGCTGCTGTTTGCCCCATGAATGTCACTTGCTACTCAAACTACTAACCATGTAGTTTGCATCTCATTTGCATAATGAACAGTGATTTTTTTTAATCATTAGTGAAATGCATGCAAATCATTTTTTAAAAATGGCTCCATATTCATTTTAAATATCCTAATTTTTGTGAGCAGTAAATTCGCTTCACCTTTCTCTCATTTAAAGATAAGACTGATCAGTGTCTATTTGGACCAATACACTGACAATATGTTAAACAACTGCTCAACCTAAACTCAATTAAATGGTTTCCTGGATAAGATCAAGCAACAACCATCAAACACTAGTCGGCCTGGCAAAGACAACAATTGCGTGTTTCAATGAACAAAGTTTGTAAGCGACAGTAGTTCCTGTTTGTATGTACGCTATACGTGTAAATTCCACAATAAAGGTTTAATAAACATTTAATATGTTACATAGCACGTGCCGTCTTGTAACACAAGGCATGTTCGGACCAGCCGGTTATTATGACCAAAAGGATCACGCCCAGACGTGATCCCATTAACCAGAATCAACTGTATATCTTTGACATGTCATGCAGTGTGACTTGACATCTTTGTAAACGGTCCAATTAATTTCTAATCCATTGTCAAATTCTCAAATAAGAATTCTTTTATAAATGGAGTAATTAAATGATTTAAAACAATATTATAATCTAATAATAATAATAATCACTCACTCGGTCTCTGCTGCTGCATGACTGCTAACTGCGTATATGCTCCAGCAGCTCTGGGTGACATGAGTGGATGTCCTGTAGTGCTCAGCTGATACAGTGGCTGGCCTATGATAGCAGGGGGAAGACCCTGCAGTTGAGACAGATCCACAGTCTGGGGGAAGATTCCTGTTCAGAGGGAAATTTATGCACAGTTAGACAGTAAGCAGTAGAAAAAAAGCCTCAAAACATTTACAAGTCAGAGGTTTTTAAATAAATGACATTGATTAAAATCCCCAAACCTGTCTGTAAGAGCGCAGGACCAAGCTGCTGGGGCTGGATGCCCTGGGTAATCATCCTCTGTACTACACTGGGGTGCAGCTGTGGTGGTGGTCTTACCAAGGGAACATGAGGTAAGAGAGGCATTGGGTAAATGGGTCTAGGGTAAGCAGAGCCAGATGGGGACAGCATGGCAGGGTTGTGGTGCCCTGTGGAGCTGGGCCTGGCTCGTCCTGTGTCCTTAGTGAGACGATTTTGGGCCGAGACAGGGGTGGAGCATGCCTTCACCCCACCTGCCTCAGGTCCACCGCTGTCCACACCATCAAGGAAGGAGCTTGGGGACGGTGCATCTACAGGTAAAGTGAAAGTTTAAAATGCAAGACTGCTACATGCAAACATGACAAACTGCAAGAGCCTTACCCTCCTGTGAATTTGCTGAATCCTCTTTGTCTGCTGGCCTGCTTACCGACTCATCTTTAGTTTTTTCCTTTGACTCATACATCTTTTTAATTACTGAGGTTGGAGTAAAGGATGGCGACAACTGTAGAAACCATATGGATTGTACGTCAATTTCAAGCGATTAAGGAACCAGTCACGTGATAAAGCAAGGTTTAGCACTTAAATAGTGAAACTGCTCAAACAAATTGGGGGGCACTACAAGTGGCCATCTTAGCGACACACTTATAACCACACAAGCTCAGAAATAAGAGTACAGTAATGAATTAACCTAACGTCTTTGGTCTGTGGGAGGAAACTGGAGTAAACCCACACAGACAGCAAGGACATGCTCCAACTGAGTATGTAATAGATGCTTTTAATAACTTACCATGCTAGTGACTGCATTAACAGGTGAGCTCCTGCTTGGCAACTGGGGCCCAGGAGAACGAGCAATTCTGGGCTGTCTAAAATAAGAGAGATTATCATGTTTAACATTAGTCTGTATTCCATATGTAGACATATCCTTGTGGTGCAATAGCTCAAATTCAGTACATCTAGAACTCAGCATTGTACAGTTTCCAGTCTGTTTGCACGATTATGTTTAGAGACCAGAGAGCCGGGCTTATGTATATTTTTTTAAAATCACAGCATTTACCTGTTCCGGAAAACCTTATCGTGGCCAAGTTTACTGTAGGCTTGTTGGTACTGCTGGCGAGCATGTATAGCCAGATCCTGCTGGAACATTAAGGCATCCAAATCTGGCTGCTCTGCTCCCATAGACAGGGCCCTTAACTGGATTGCATGCAATTAAGTCATTTCTAATTTCACACAATGTTATTGTTTGAAGAAAAAAACTAACAAAAAGAAAACCCCACAAAACCCACACATCACCTGTTGGGTGGTGGGTCCAGGGCTCATGGCTCTGTGCAGCTCAGGAATCTGGTCTCCCAGCATCTGTCCTGGGGCAACAGGAAACCCTGGATAGTAAATTGCAATGACATTTAATAGTTATTGTGAAGCAAAGGCACCACAAACAGCTGCATGAGATACACACTCATGCATACATACCTGTTGGCTGGATGCATCCTGTGTAGAAGTCCTGAATCTGAGCTCTTTGTGGAAAAAGCAGGGGCGAAGAGCCACGGTGAGGCATGATGCCAGGAGCACGAGAAGCATCATGACACCCCAACAGAGCACTCAAGCGTGGAGAGCCTGCACGTGGAGCACTCTGAACACCTAACAATTCCTAAAGTACAAAAAGCTAAAGATTTAGATCAATGCTCAAGAATAAAGGTTTCATTTTGGGATATGATGCTAAAGGCTTAAACAACTCAAAAGATTACTCAAGAATGTCTGACGGATTACCTGGAACATGTTTTTCTGCTGTGTGGCAGGTACCTGAGCTTCAGATAAAGTGCTCAGGATGGCAGAGTCTGCCGACTGCTGCAGCTGCATACACAAGACCCTCAGTCAAGTTTAGCGTAATGCCACATTCACACTGGCAATGACTCAGAAATCCAAAAAGGGCAGCAAATGCATTGTTTTAAAAAGGAAAGTTACAGCATGCAATGCAACAAGCTTGAGTTTGCCAGCTTGTATTCTTTTACCCATACATTTTGCCAGCAAAACAACCCTTGTAAAAATCTAATTGGATGCATTGCAACAAGTTTATTGAAACAAGCACAGTAAACCCATCAGGCTGAGTTGTAACCAAATGCACAAACTGCCTTGTACAAATGTATGCCCATCATTAATCCTGTCTAAGACATTTTGGAATACAAAAGAGTTTGAAAATAACCTGAACAGATTGATTTAAGAACAGAACAAAAGGCTTACAATAAATTGTCAACCATTAAGGGGCTAAAATGTGAAACTTAATTAGAATGTTAAAAGGCTTGTTATATGGAAGTTGTTTCACATTAAGACAAGCTCTTAAATTCATAGGAGAACCACAAGTCCATGTTTACAGTTTAGTTTAAGGCCAGGTGTCAAGGAGGAATGGGGCACTCGACTTTATTACACAGAACACAGTACTTTCAAAAACCACCATTTACCTGGCACCAATGAGCAAGACAGCTTTACCTGATGCAGAGCAACATGCTAACATGCTCTGGCACACTTACGCTGCTTGCGTTGGTCTTGGGCTGGGTGGGCAGTGTTCCACTTGCCTTCATGCTGCTCACCAGCTTGTTGAAAGCAGACATGTCAGGATCACGGGGCCGGGTCGTGCTACCTGAAATGCCAGTAAGAGCATCTTCCAGGTGTTCAGCCATGAAGGGCGTTCCTCCACTCTGACCTTGTGTCTTCCCAGGGGGTGGCGGAGACTGTTCACACTGAACCTTTAGTCCTATTAAACCACACTCCACCTCCTCCAGAGACAGAACCGCCCCAGAGTTCGCTACAGAGAAACAGAAAACGACATGGAAACAATTTTAAACCAGAGCCAAACATCTTACACGTGTACAATATCGTTACTTACTGCTTTCCTTCAGACGGGCCTTGTTAACATTCATGCTGGAGAGAAGGGGCTTGAGATCAATCTTGGCTTTATGGAGCAATTCCAATATGTCCACCTTCTCCTTTCGGTCTTCTGAAGAAATAGGAGTGAAGTACGGCATAGAACCATGACAAGGAGAGCTACTCTGTGGACCTACATGAACACAATTGTGTACTTAACGATCTTAAACAGCACAATTGTAATCTTGAACTTGCGTGCATCTTATGTTCTTAGATCAAAATACATCACATAACCATGATCTTACAGGCCAGGATTTCATACAAACATTGTGCAAACCATGAATCAAGTGTTTACACCCACTACAGTTAACATGGCGCTTGTTGCATTAAGGAGAGTATACATTTAACATCTCTGCATGAAACAGTAGTGCAGTCCATAAAGTAGAAGCGGTATATAGAGTTAATTACAAAAAAAAATGCATTTAAAACAGTAAGCAAATCAAGGTGTGAAACCTACTTAGCAGTAGAAATATGACGTAAAGTTTACGTCGCAAAACAGATTTAAAATATTTCCTATTATAAACTTATTTCAACTGTCAAAAAACTCAGTTGTTAGCGCAAACAGACACTGATCAGACGGCCGTTAAACAGCGGTTAGCAATATTGCACAGAAACGTGAGCAGTTCTGACTTCACTTACCTGCCAACCTTTCCAATTCTTCATGTGGGGTGGAGCGCAGGCTGCTGGATCGGCTACCTGAGGGACTCCGATTACTAGAGAACCAACGGCTAAAACGGCTGACTGTGACAGAACCTTCACCAAGCACCTCTTCAATCATCTGAAAATTTTAGAAAGGGCAAGCAGTTCAAACATCCATATAAAGAAAAGATGGCAAAGGGGCAAATGGGTGAGGAAGGAACTTACATGAGGGCTTGCAGGCCGTTTAGAGCAATGAGGGCCAATGGAGTGTGAGCTTTTGGCAAATGGGTATTCACAACCATGGGTATGAATTTGCAATAAAAAACCAATATCTCTAGGTTTTTATAGAATAATGTTTTTAAATGCTTAAAGCAATAACACGACTTAAGCAGCAAAGCAACACATCAAGGAAATCACTAAAGTAAACCTAACTTTGGATCAGTGATGGGCATATATTTGTATAACCTTATCTGACCGTCTTCCACAAAAACTCAGCCAGCATATGCACACACAGTGGGTCAGGAGAGCGAGTGTGACAAGCATACAGAGCATCCCACAGGGTACCAGGTGGATTGTGAATGAAGAATTCCAACAGAAATGGCACACGTGCTAAAGGTTCAGGATACCAACCAACCAACCACTTGACCCATAACACCCATGTAAGCATGCAGTGCTCCCCACATCTTACCGAAGCCAGCCCAGGCATAGTCTTCTCCAGATTGAAGAATTCATTGAAGTCAAAGTCCCCAGCTGTTTGCTCAGGAAGGACATCTGGATGAGGAACCTCCTGATCAGCCCCTGTCTCTCTAGCAATCTGGGGACCCTCAGAAATTCCACCATTGCACTCAACTGCAAAAGAGAGTAAAGTTCTTAGAAAAGACTCAAAGCAGACAAGTTTGTGTTGAACGTCATATCAAAAATAAATAAATTATACCCCACAAACCTTCTCTCACAGGGTCTGTCTTGCGCCTGGAGCGTTTATGCTTACGCTTATCATCCTCTAGGGCTTTATCATCAAAACCAATGAGCTCAATGGTCTCTGACTGGCTGGTGGGTCCTCCAGAAAACCACTCTGGCTCCTCCTCAGCATAGGAGTCATTTCTTCTCCTCTCACCAAACACTCTTTTGTCACCAAAGTCTCTCTGATAACACAAATTGAGTCATCTTTGAGTTATACACAAAGCATATCCAGTTTTACAATAAAATATGCATGCAATCTCAGGACATAAGACTCACCATTAGCATGCACATTACAAGTCGACAAAAAACAGCAAGACCTGTTCCCGTTAGAAAACCTGTTACTGAAAGCTGTAATGATACTGAACTTGACCGATTCACTGCCTAGTTTACAGTTTTAACAAGAATCTAATTCAGAAGCATATTTTAAATGCACTTGATTAGGAGTCTTTATACCCAATATAATTAACCATTTGTATTAGTCCTGTATTGTTAATATTTTGTATCTCAGTACATGTGTAAACTATTACATATGGAGACTTATTACAGGTGTTTACAAGCAGTTCTAAGAAATTCTCCATTTACTCTTGTTTATTTATACTGTTGACAGATGTAAATATTAATTTCTGTGGCACTATACCATCGGCTGGCAAATAAGTGACTGATTAAGAAGCCTTGAGGAGAGCTTTTGTTCAAAAGCACATTTCTGTCATCAACAGCCAGCAATTCAATGACAATACAGGAATTACATGAAGCACTTTATATGCTACTGTAATTATTTATGGTATTTGACAGTCCATAAGCATCAATGGCTATTCAGAACAGGAGCATGTTTACGTTGATACTAGTCATACTGGTGCAACCAAACAACCTACATTAATCATTTATTTGCATTGTTGATGACACCGATTCTCCACTTGTGTTGATGAAT
The DNA here is from genome assembly GCA_033117975.1 of Parotocinclus spilosoma. Classification (NCBI taxonomy): domain Eukaryota; kingdom Metazoa; phylum Chordata; class Actinopteri; order Siluriformes; family Loricariidae; genus Parotocinclus; species Parotocinclus spilosoma. Next base: position 3,916,196 of record JAVSBV010000010.1, on the reverse strand, counting down.
GTAAATTACAAAGGAAAAGAAAGGACAAAACCCACATTACTGCAGTTAGAAAGTGTCGCCTTAATACATAACTGATGACCATACCCTAAATCTCTTGTCTTTGAAGTCACTTTCTCTCTCCCGGTTTCTTTCTTTGTCCACTCGAACATCCCTCTCAAACCCACGTGTGGCCATAATGCGGCCGCTTCCAATACGACGCGTACTCGCAAGGCGAAGTGTTTCATTTTCTTTATTCTCCAGGGGACTGATGGGCCGTCGAGTCAGGGCAACAGGTACCTGGCAACCACCTCCAAAACTACGACGCTGTGGACTAAGAACTACCTCCAAGTCATCCTCTTTAAGACGCTCTCGGGGATCTGCAAAAAAATTTAATAAAAATAAAGGATTAATAGAACTAGTAACAATCTACAAGTACTATTTAGATTTTAGGTCAGGTTTTCATCTGAAAAATTGGAAAGAAGGGGGGCCTTACCCCACCCAACTGTTTTAAAAGTAGAGGAGGTAATGGGTATAGAATGAAATGCCAGACAGGTGAAAGAAGCTATACTTTTCAAGTAGGATCACTGGCTATGCAGGCATAGGAAAATAAGCAAGTCAGAATACAGAAAAGAAGCTAACAATTATTTACATTAATAATCATACCAAGGTAATCAAACAAGTTTCCTTCAGTAAAAGCAAAAATAATCCTGTTTAACATGTTGACTTCATGACATTTTGATTTCCCACTTAACTGTAACAAAACAGGGATGCAATATTGTAGTTGCTGCTGATATTGCATTAACTTACCAGCAATCCTGCGTTTCAGGGAAGGTCTATCATCCACCAAGTCACATTCTGAGGGGTACAGTGAAGCATGCCACTTTTCAGGGTCCCACACCCCATCACTGAGTGAATAAAAGTTTAGTTCTTATGAGCACAGCAAAAGTACTTTCAAAACATTTGTGTGCATTTCAGTGAAAGCTCAGGCGAGACTGTCCGGGTGCACATGAACAATTTATGGAGCAAAAGCCACAACCACAACTAATGTTAGTTCACCATTCAACCATTACAGTTTGTCAATGAAGGCACCACCTGTCATATTTCTGTGATAGACATTCTGGTCTCTCATTAGAGATTGGCAACTCTTTGATTTCCAAAAGCTCCTCCTGCAGAAAACAGAACAAAAGTCAAGATTGGACTACAGTTACACATGAAGGAGTGAAGGTATCGACTAGATGACCAAGCATGGTTCTGCAGTGCTGACCTTGGTGTATCGATAGGCAGTGGTTAGTACAGATGCCATCAGTGTGTGCACCATTTTATTCCCATTTTTCTGACCCTCTATAATGGCATCTTTCTCCATGGCTGAAGAAGATGGCCAAATATAGCTTCGGTATTATACACCAAGTTCCTGCAAAGAACATTGTGTTTGTTATAAAACTTCTTAGATTACATTTTTAAAACAATACTGCGTATTAGTTTTGAAAAGAAAACATGGGCTGTTTAACTCGCACAAATAGAAGAAACCAGTTGGTGCTCACTTAAATTATAGACCAAATCTAAATTAATTTAATTAAGAGTACAAAGATTGCTTTAGGTCACGGTTACACCTTGCCAGGACAGAACTGATAATTGGCCCCTATAATCAAGTGTAGATGCACAGCTAGTGGATTTCTAAAAAAAAAAAAAATTCCCCCAAAAGAATGTTTGAGCAGTTTAGTTCTAACATCTGGATTATCATGACTTCATGTTAAACTATTTCAATTAGAAATCTGTTATCAGCATTCCAGATATCAAGATATCTATTTATTTATTTTTCATTTGTCTGGTGGAAACCGAAAAGGGGGTAAATGAAAATGAGCATACGGATGCTGTGCTGCATTTATAAGGTTATAGCATTTTATACTAAAAAGTCAAGCCTACCTGACTATGACTGTCTGGTCATGATTGTTATTTGACTAACGAAGTGTTCTGTGTGTTAGTTTTAACCAGAGCATCAATGAGCAGTAAACGCAGAATCAGAGGAAATTTTCGGCTGGAATGTGTACGAAAAATGATTAAGTATGAGAGCAGGTTATTTACCGAGAGCCACATGCGGAGTCCAGATTAAGGTAAACGTTACAATTTAGCTTCAGTTAGTGTAGCTGCGCCAAAACCCCCCGAGCGCAATAAGTACAAACTGAACCATAAGTACTACGAGATTAAAGCGTGTTAATGCGGCTTTGAAGTAAAGTCGTGTAAAGCAAACCGCTATAAATTGGTTGGGTAACATCAGTTGTGTTAAAAAAAAAAAAACAGTCGTCTTAATTAGCCGTTCACGTGCTGAATCATTGGCGTTAATTGATCGGGCAAATTCATTCGTGCGCTAATGTTTGCAGCCGGGTGCTAGCCATTACAAGCTATTGGTTAGCAGCCGGTGCTATATGCTAGCTTAAAAAGTATGATTTGTTTGACTAGTTTATTACCGCACAAGAAAAAAAAACACCAATACTAATATTATTCGTGTTCAAAACTATTCTTTTTCGAAAAGAATTTGCGAATGTACTTACGTCGGGCGCTAAAGTTGTCTATGCTACTATCTAGGGTCGCCAACTTTCCAGGAATAAGCTTTAAAAGTCATTCTGGACGAGTCAGAAAATGTTAAGCTGTTTTCATCATACCAGCGTGCACTTACCCCGCGTTTAAACACAGTAAACAATTCAAATACAGGTAACGAAGAGCTTCAAAGCAAGCTATCAAACAATTCAAACCGGTGGCTTTTAGTTAGCTAACGTGGCGTCTTTAAGCGTTTCCAAGTACAGACACACAAACCAAACAAATAAAGCACAAGGTTTCTCACGGCAGCTGTACCTTTGCTTGAAAGCTATCAAAAAAACACCCAAAGGCTAACCGGCTAACGTTGGTAGCTAAATAAATGCTTATTAGCCAAGCATTATATATCACTCTAAAGTGTGGCTAAAAAAGTCTGGCGGTGATTCGTTATATCTCACAGGATGTTGTGGTGAGGTTTTGAGTAAAAGCAGAACTCAGACAGAATGAATCTAGTAGTTACCTCTCACTCCTGTCTTCATAAAGCGCTCTCCCTCTCTATAATCTCCAGTAGCTCAGCAGTGAATTTCCTCTGATCACTACAGGTCCTGAATCAAGGCCCAGTCCACCATTATATAGAGACCGCTGCTGCCTTCGCCAACGTCCAAAACATGCACGTATACTCTTGCGATCGTCTTTTTAATATAGAAAATGAACACACGATTACGTTATAGAATCGAATCATACGATCGGAGAAACGTGAAGAAACGGCGCATGTAAATTTGAATGTGATGTAAGGCATTCTAAATAGTCACCTAATCTGGCATACGCTCGCTTTGAGAGATGTGGTCGAATTGGCATACTGCATACTACCACAGTATGTACTGCAATTTGCATAGTGCGCACTACGTTGTTTTACATTGTGTATGTGCCCCCAAATAATTTTGCGTACTTGTCCTTGCATATAGGACATACAGCTGTAATATACACTGTCTTATGCATACGCATCTATACTACTCACGAGTGTTCTACTCAAGTAGTGCATCATTTTGAGCCATGACCTGAGTCACCGGCTTCACTGGCAGTATGGCAGTAACTGGAGTTTGCACACACACACACACACACACACACACACACACACACACACACAATCTT
>JAVSBV010000010.1:3874271-3884599 GCA_033117975.1 Parotocinclus spilosoma | reverse complement strand
TAATAAACATTTAATATGTTACATAGCACGTCCCGTCTTGTAACATAGGGCATGCTCGTTTAATCGGACCAGCCAGTCATTAGGACCAAAACGATCGTGTCCCGTTGTAGTCCGATTAACTGGAATTGACTGTATTTAACTATTATTATACATGCAGTTTTCAGCAGTACTATTTCGGATTCCCACTGTCTTGACTGATTTTGTGTTTGTGTGTGAATTCACAGGAGTAGTAAAGAATTGTTGCTTCAACCTGTTGTTATTAGCAGAAATGATAAAGAAAAGGTCCTTATAGAAGGTTCAATCAATTCAGTCCGTGTCAGCATTGCTGTAAAACAGGTATACTCATCTCCATACCCTGTACTTCCAAATAAACATTATTTAATCATAGCTGATCTTGGCAGCATAAAGACAGTTTTTGTTCGCCTGGCCAAATCACAGTTTCAGTTATTTTCGGAATAAAATAATCAGATAAAGAGAAGTTAACAATCACTATTTCGTAATTATGCTTATTTAAAAAGCAACAAAAACTTGTATTGTGTGTTATTAAGCTTTTCCGTAATTATAGTGATACCTTAATATTAATATTTAGAATATAATATTATATTCTAAAACAATCGTCTTTTCCACAAAGCCATATTATTGCAAATATTGATTTTGAACTGTTGTCTGTTACAGGCTGATGAGATTGAGAAGATTCTGTGCCACAAGTTCATGCGCTTCATGATGATGAGAGCTGAGAACTTTTTCATTTTGAGGAGAAAACCTGTAGAGGTGAGTCACGTGAAATACACTACTCACAAAAATTATGGGATATTTAATTATGGTATCTTTCATTTTGAAATAATACCATAATAAATAATTTTTGTGAGCAGTATACATTAATTGGGTACTGTTCTCATAAATATCACAAAGCTGGTACAAAACCTTATTTAGTACCTTTTGTTTTTGACAGTAAACAAGACATGACAAAAATAAATCTTAATGTACAAATTTTATTTCAAGAAGACATGGATACATTGATAAAACTCCAGTCTCTCTGCTTGTGCACATAAATCGGTGTCCTAATAAAACCTCAGGGAATGGTGTTAACTTTAATAGCGGAAGTGATCACAGCCTACTCACAGTTTGTGTTGTTAACATGTGAATTTACCACCTTCTTTGGATTATACTGAAGCTAAGAATGGGTTCCACCAAGAATCAAGAACATATCAGCATTTATTGGATGTGAAAACAGCTTTAGTATTGTATCACTATTAGTCTCTGTGATCATGTGCCCTTTTCATTCTGTTAGATCTTTTGGAAAAAAAACCCCTTAAATATACTTAATAAATAATTAAATATACTTTAGGATATTTAGCACATTGTCTGACACAAAAATGAAACATACTAGTTACATACATTTATCTGAATGAAAATTGTCATTGACAAACATCATAGTAGCTGACATTCTCATAAACTATCTGTAAACAAACTATCAGATAAACTTACCTGCTGCTGACATGAATTTTTCCATTCAGGGCCCAACCAGTAGCACAGGGCACAAGGTTTTTACTCTTTCTATTGATGGTTTACCCGTCTATGTAGTCTGGAATCTGGGTGTTATCCTTGAATCTAATCAGAAACTTGATTCTTGATCTCACCCTTTTTCACACTCCCATATGCATACTCACTACCACAGATATAGAGTGATAATGCTCTTTTATGTGACAGAGCAATATATTCCCTGCTGTATTTATGTCACAAGCTGGGACGAATGCATTTAACTTTGGTGTGGTTCTTTCCAAATTAACACTTATTTCAGTATCGCATAACAATAAGAGCCAATCCTCTAGCATCACTTACAGTCTAACCTGTCTTATGCTATTGCTCTCTCTTCTCACTCCAGGGCTACGATATCAGCTTCCTTATCACTAATTTCCACACAGAGCAGATGTATAAGCACAAGCTGGTGGATTTTGTTATCCATTTTATGGAGGAGATTGATAAGGAAATAAGTGAAATGAAACTGTCAGTCAATGCAAGGGCGCGAATAGTGGCTGAAGAGTTTCTCAAAAACGTGAGTGTCAAACTCTCAATATTAAGTCTCATTCACCCATCCACATTTACCTAAGAATTTAATGGAGGAGATTTAAGTGTAAATAGAAGTCAAATAGACTTCACAGACCACTGATAATCACACTTAGACTAATGACCTAGGAATGACCTAATAATCCTATTCCCAGGATTTCACAGCTTAAATACTAATGACACATATGACTTTTATACATTTACAATCATAACTTTAGAATTCTAGCTATTGATAAGGGTGGCAGGTTATGCTAAAAGCAATTTATATATTTCCTCTTATTTATATCAGTTTTAGAGAAGAACCTGCACAACCTCAACCAATCACAGCACCCACTTCACCATGGTCACCAGAAGGTGGAAGTTATAGGCTCAAAGGACAAGGAAACAACGGCGATGATATCACTCTCCATCAACATGGACCAAATGGATGAGGAGTGTATACCCTTTGCCACAGAATTTATGCAGTGATATAAACCAAGTGCAGCTATAGAATTATGCTCTATGCTGTTCATCTCTGCCCAGTTGGTTTTATTACTGCCCTGTCGCAGCTTAGATTGCTCTTATTAGCGAATGCAGCTATTTCCATGTTTTCTCTTACTGATTTCCTCTTTTCTACTGTGCAGTACTTCCTCTTTATGCATTAGCCTTGCAGTATGTTTAATTAATTTTAAATTACCTTTGGTCTGTGCTCAAAAAAAGAATAAACATGCACAATGCGAATATGCATTTTTTAAATTTACAGTTACAAAACAAATTTAGATTTGATCTTTGTAGTTAAAAGCCTTCAATAAAGTGTAAAGAAGAGGTGCTGATTTTCCAATAACAGTAACGGTTTAGGTTAATCCTTTACTAATTTTAAATATATTTATATGTGCACATAGTGACAAATTAGTGTCTGATTTTTATATGTAGACCTACACACTGTTGCACATGAATAAAACAATAATTTAAAATAAATCCCTTGCTTGTAAGGTCAGTTTTATGAAGTGAAATGGCTAACAATGTTTATAGTTGTGTCACTTTGCCAGTTTGAGATTGTATTAAGTTTTCAGTAATCCATCCCTTTAATGGTACCATGTGCTTTCCTGCTGTTCTTTTTTTAAAATATACAGTAGGTTTATTGATATGTTCTTTAAGAGAAGCTCTTTTATGAATATCCTAATAAACATTGCATCACTGATTGTAAAATTAGTTTTTTAATAGGCAATTTGAATTGACAATAAATAAGAGTCCTCAAACAAACTTCTGTTGTAGAATTTCAATTTATTACTTTATTAAAGGTTGGCAAATTAGTAAATATGTCAGTTGCTTCCTCAAGAGCAAAGTTAAAAGATTCATTCATTCTCCACGGAGACATGCTGTAATAACATACTATAAATGTAAAATATCTAGTCTCATCCAATTTACAGTTAAAACTCTTAATTAATATACGGTAACTTTAAAATAGTGTAGCAGACACCATAAGAAACTTTTAGAGTCACATGGCTGGGTATGGGTCACTGCTTCAGTAAGATAATTCTTTGGGGGAAAAAACATTGTTAAGTGCAGAGCTATAAAACAATGGACTATCATGGCCTTTATTTGAAAAAAGTAAAGTTATTATAACAGTAATTTCCATTGAAACAAAAAAATTGGTAGTATGGATGAGAAAGCAGCAGACACGAGTCTTCATTGACTTCATTGAGTTCAATGCTAAAAGCCAAGGGGGGAGTTTTGTTTGGAAGAAAAACAAAAAAGAAACAGGCAACTAATTTTCATTCCAATTAATTTTACTTTCGTCTAAGAGAACATACAGAGTTATCCAGGAGATCTCTGTCGTGACCATTTTTCTATAGGTTTTTCTATGGGTTTCCTTCCACAGTTCAAAGACATGCATGCTAGGTTAATTGGTGTCTCTAAAGTTGACCTTAGTGTGTGACTGTATGCATGACTGTGTGTGTGTGCACCCTACCATGGATTGGCGTGTCATCTGGGATTGTTCCTGCCCTTGCGCCCAGAGTTTTGGATTAAGTGGAAGATAATGAATTAATGAATGGAAACATTTTTTTCCTCATTGTGATGCTCAGTTCAAACTTCAGCAGCTCATCTTGACCATGTCTACATGCCTACAGCTGTGCTTCATATGGGTCCCCTGAGCGTTCGTACTTAAAGTTAATTGAGTGCACTGAGAGTACACTGTCCGCTATGCTACAGATTGGTTTGATCACTGCACTCGGTTCACCAGTTGGAGGCGTAGTTTCCCGCGGTCCTCTGAGTTCAGTCGTGATGCCTCAGCAGTGCAATGGCGTCTTACCTACACGCTCGGGTTGTTAGCTTTAAAGGTCGTTACGAGCAAGCAGCGGCACCTATAATGGTTACCACACGCCAAAAGTTGCTTCACAATGAGAAGTGTTAAAGTACGGACCTCATGTCGGACCTGAGCCAGAAGATATTGCGTTATATGGAGCTTTGCGGTACCGGTCTTATTTAAATGACGTCGCGGTGTAAATATTGACATCGCTATGCCGAGTAAGCGGTCTATTTAGCTTATTTATGTAGCTTAGTCAGCTAGAAATACTCGTTTAGCTATGGTTATATGTTAAGCAAAATATGTTCTTAGTTTGTCATTATTTGTGTAAAGTGTTAGGTTGTCACTGGAGCCGATAATCTGTTAGAATGACGGCTGATGAGGATAATATAAATGATGAGAGCTCTCCGTCACCTCCACCTCTGCCTCCCCGGGAGCGGGTACCTCTGCAGAAGAGCAGTGTGTGTTCTCGGTCCTACTTTGTAGTCGTTATGGTTTTCTTCCACGTCTACATCCTCAACGTGCTCGCACTTTTACTGTATGTGCATTACAACAACGCGTCGGATGTCGGAGCATCGAGTAGAGAGATCAGCGGCGGGATCAGCGCTCATAAAGCCGCGGAACCACCCGCCACTAACAGCCGCTTTAGCCGGGACATGCACCTGCCACGCGTCGAAGGAATCCGGGTTAGGATCTGTTTTATTTTATTACCTAATGATATGGAGTTGGCATGCTGGTAGGGTGTAGTAGATGCAAATAACCAGCCCAGTTTATTGTCATTTTATATTAGATAAATTGTTAAAAGCCTACAGTATAGCTTTCTGTACCAGACGTCAAAATAAAACTAATTTACTATATTAATAAAGAATTTATTTATAATACTTATATATACACGTGTATATGTGTGTGTGTGTGTGTGTGTGTGTGTATATATATATATATATATATATATACAATTACAGTGAAGCTTTGTGCACTTTTGGAAATGTATATACTTTTGCATTAATATAAAACATTTTTCACAGCTGTCATAAAAGTGACCTAGATAAAGAAAAACAGTTGAACAAACGCGACATGTGACATGACATTTTTTTATTTAGTATAATGATTCAACATTGCAACTCTGTGCATGGCAAAAATATGAGATCCTCTAGGATTAGCCATTAATTTAAAGGTGAACTTGGTATCAGGCATTTCCAATCAATTGAATGTCAATTAGGCTTGAGTAAACACACTGGTGTATTTAAACATCAGGGATATATCAGAGTCTGATTTTCAAAACATGTTTGTGGAAGTGTATGAGCTAATAATATTTCTGAGAAACTACAAATTGAGGAATTTCCAGACTGCTGTTACTCGGTTGAACAAAGGACTCTCCAAAAGAACGTTGCTGTTATTCATGTAATACATGGATAATCCAGAAGTTTAATAAAAAACAAACAAAAAACATTTCATGGATTGATGATACCGAAATAAAACCTTTTTGCTTAAATATGAAGCAGTATGTCTAGAGAAAGAAAGACTGCATTCCAGACAGCTTAAGAACTTTATTCCATCTGTGAGACTTGGTAATAATAAGGATAATAACCCTATCAGACCACAGATGTATTTGATATCAGATGTCTAAATGTACACACGTTATGTGGTACACACCTGCTTTAAATACAGAAATAATACATTCAGTTGACAAACACACTTGTCCCCCTACAGACCAACACAGTTCCATTGCTTATTTGAAATATACTAGACCAACAATGCAGGAACACGGCAGGAACAAACCTAGACACTGCACACACACTCACACGCTAGGGGCACTTTATAGACAACAATAAATACGTACCTCTTTAGACTGTGGGAGGAAACCCTGAGGAATCCCACACAGACACGGAGAGGAGCCAGACCATTCACCATCTCCTAATTGTCATGCCTAATAAACTGACTTGTAGAGTACTGTGCAAAAGTCTTAGGCCATCATTACCATGGTATATTGGTCATGATTGGACGCAGAACTTTCAATCTTGGATTTGGCACTCCATAATACTAATTTGCACTGTTCTTTACTCCAGTTTTTTAAACTTTAGTATATTATAGCCTTCTGAAAAAATTGGGTACTTAACAGCTACTCTTCCAAAAAGACCATTTTTGATCAAGGTTTTTTCTGACTGTAGAAGGGTCAGCTGGGCATCCTGATGAAGCTGCCAAATACTACTATAGTTTATAGAAATTTGTTCTTTTAATGCTGTATACAACTTTCCTGAATTTTCCTATTGTAATTTAAAAAGATACTTGTAAATAATTATATCAGATCATTGTACTGTATATGCAATATATCATTGGACATTTCTAAAACAATGGTATATCTAATCAACCCAATGATTTTACATGCTTTCAAAATTAATTACAATATCACACAATTTTAAAAGACCGAACCTGATTCTGTGTAATTAGAGTATTTAGTGTCACTGTCACTGTTTTTTAGAGCTGTCTTGTCTTAGATTGTGTTATATTTAATATACTTTATTTATTTTTTATATTATTATGATTATTGTATTTATTTGTTTTTTGTTACACATATTGACGTATGGTTGATGGTTACAGTAAAAATTTGTTTTAGTGTATATAACGGAATTGTCCTTTTTCAGGTTGGTCATGTTCAAAAAGTGTCTCTGGTGCCAGGAAAAGTGCATGAGATGAAGACTCGTAGTCTGAAGCCTCTGCTCTTTGGTAATCATCTGTGCATGTCTGTGTATGTCAGTTGTTTTTTGGTGTGCGTTTTTGCACATTTGTCAGATATATAAATTTTTTGATGTTGTTGTATGTGTGATTGTTTTTTGGGATATGCAGAAATCTCTGCTTTCCTCTCTGAGAAGGAGTGTGCAATGGTGATGCGTCTGGCTCAGCTGAAGGGCCTGGTGGAGAGTCAGGTCATGGTGCCTGAGGGGCAGGAAGAACTCAACCAGGAGCTCAATCTCAGTGCTGAAGAAATCTTTCATTTGCTGGACCTCAACCAGGATGGCCAACTGCAGGGACATGAGGTGTGTTTGTATTCTTTGTGGCATGTATTCGACAATGTGTTGAAAAAATGATTTTTTACAATTTGATTAATTCATAATTAAATGACTGCATCACTCAGCTGATGCAGATTTGTTGCACATCCATGATGGGAATCTCCCACTGCACCACATCCCAAAGATGCTCTATTGGACTGAGATGGCAACCCTATAGGCCATTTGAGTACAGTGAACCATCCCATATAGTACCGATAACTGCGTCTTGTTTAAAGTCACTTAAATTGCATTTTCCCATTTGTGATGCTCAATTTGTCATCTTAACCTGCCTTAATACATAAAATTTCTGCCACATGATGATCTAATTAGATGTTTGTGTTAGAGTGGCTGGTAAGTGTATTAAAATATGATAATATATATTTTTACATTTTAAGATAAATTTACAATCTATGTAGGTATAAGTCATTTTATTTGTAGGAGACGTATGTAGAACATGACTAAAGGATGGGCAGCATGCTGGTGCAGTGGTTGGCACTGCCGCCTCACAGATCCCTGGGTTCAGTCCTGACTTGGAGCTGTGTGAAGTTCCCTCGGTTGTTTGGGTTTTCTCTGATTCCCTCCCACATTTCAAAGACATGCGTGTTAGGTTATTCAGTGTCTCTAAAGTGCCGTGTGTGGGCCCCGCGATGGATTGCCTCCCTGTCTAGGGTTGTCCCTGCCTTGCGCCCTGTGTCACCGGCTAAGTATCGGCTCTCCCACAACCCTGTCCAGAATAAGCGGATAAGATAAAGAATACAGAGACTGCAATCTTGATATTAAACAGAAACATAAGGAGGTAATATATGGCAGTCACTGCATGTGACAAACTAAAAGTTACATTTGATTACAAAATTTATGTGAGTAAGAAAAAACACATTTTTAAAAAGCAGAGTGATAAAGCAAGTAATACTGCCTGTAACATCAACCTTTTAAGTTTAAATGGAAGTTAGTAGCTCTTTTTTTTTTTTTTAAACTTCGTTCCATCTAGATAGGGCTTTACTCATACTACTGCATTTATTCAAAAGCACACAGTAAGTGTAACTATTGTAATTATTTGTAAACAAAATGAATAATTTCCTTTTTCAGTTTTAAACAGTGCAGATATTCAAATACCTAAAGTGTTTAAATGCCCTTCCCTAGTTTGAGAGTTTCTGTCAGCTTGTGGTTATCTGAGCACGTGTGTGTAACGCTTCATTTTGTTTATCTTTGACCAGATAGATAATGGACAATTTGTTTATCTTTGCTATGATATGTTATCATCATGCAATTCCTTTCAATTCCTTCCACCATCCATTTCCTAGATCCTGACACATTCCAGAGTGAGAGATGGAATCTGGCTGACTCCAGAAAATCTTAGGGAGATCTACACCGGCCTCAAGGCAGACCAGGATGGTAACGGTAAACCGCGAAGATGTTAGATTTATAATACCGTATAGTGTTTGAAGGAAAAGAAGTGTACATGTTTGGACATTATTCTGAAAGTAGGAGCCCATTTTACATTATGGACGATAGGTAAATCCTTTCTTGGTCACTGTATAATCAAAACTCCTCCTACCTTTTAATGAAATCAGCATTATATAGAGGCACAGGGCACATTTTGATTGGTCCATATTTGCAGCTTGATCAGGGCTCTCTAGGAGAGTCTTATTCTTAACACGTATACTGTTTCTTTTAGTGGTTGACAGAGAACTGTAAAATAAACTATCCTGAAATCATAATTAATAAAACTACAATGGAGAGAAGAAGTAAAAAGCCAATTCAGATCGACCATTTGTTAGTGGTTTGGACAGTAGGTTAAAGGATTAACATGAATAATACTTTGATTGTAGGGCTACATGATGGTGGTTTGTGTGCAAAATGTATGTGCAACTCTGGGAATTTAATGGACAAAACCCTTAATCATTACACAATCATTTTTTAAAGTACAAATGACTGAATCATTATATCCCTGTGAGCTAATAACCAAAATTGTACAAATTGTATTTTTCCTGTTGAATATCGCTCACCCTTAAGACAGGTTTGTCAAAATTGGCATTTGTCCCATGTGTATGTGTGTTTTCTTCAGGTCTCTTGAGCCTAGAGGAATTTAGGCAGCTGAGCACTGATGCATTCCAGCGTTTTCTGCTCCAGCGAGGGGTAAACAGGACTCAGCTGGTGAGGAACAGCAGACATACATGGCTCTATCAGGGTCAGGGAGCACACCAGGTACTCCAAGATCTCCGTAGCAGGTACCGGTCTATATTTTACATTTACAATTATCATATTTGAGCCTTTACCTTTATGTGCCAATTTTCTTTTCTCCTTCTTTAAAATCAAGACTATGTATTGCTTTGGTGTAGGGTCACACGTTTAACAAGGCTTCCTAGCTCTTTGGTGGAGCTGAGTGAACCCCTTCAAGTTGTGCGTTATGATGAAGGAGGTCATTACCATGCTCATCATGACAGCGGGCCAGTTTACCCTGAGACAACCTGCACACACACTCGCCTCGCTGCCAACTCCTCCTCCTCACCCTTTCAGACCTCATGCAGGTGAGTTATATGTAAGAATTTAGGTTTGTTTATTATTGCCTTTATAAAAGTAGTTAAAATACACAAAACTAAATACAACGTAAAAAGTAGAACATACACTGCTCACAAAAATTGGAGGATATTTCATTCACACATTTTTTGTGTGCAGTGTATTTCAAGAAAAAATAAACAACTAAATACAAAATTATTATGAGCATAATTAATTATTCAACATTAGAAAGGAAGGGGGAGTTATTGCCCTCCAATACACTTATTGACTACTCTGTCAATTTATTTTAATTATATTATAGTACATATTAACAGTTCAAATAGAATCCAAATGTAATATTTATTTATTTGGCTTCTTTAACGTCGCTATCGGCATCAGTGGCCATGTAAGCGACACACACGAGGTTATAT
>JAVSBV010000010.1:3851651-3869133 GCA_033117975.1 Parotocinclus spilosoma | reverse complement strand
GGGAAGAAAAGGACAGTTGGTTGTCCATAGTCACTCCCAGGTTGCGAGCCACGACAGAGGGGGAGATCCTAGCCTTGTCAACTGAGAGGAAAAGGTCTTGGTGAGGACAAGAGTCACCTGAGAAGACTTTTGTCTTGCCAGAATTTAGCTTAAGGTGGTCATCAATATTGCCATGTTGCCAATATAGTGATTTTGTCACTTATTGTAGTGACTTTTTTAGCATTAGCGAGTTATTCTCAAAAAAGCGAGTAGCGGCAAATCTAATGGGTTTTTTTTTGTACAAACCATAGTTTCTCCACCATAGAAAAGGATCGCCAAGACTGCCTGTGTGTGAGGGAAACAGCTTTCTCTCTCTGTCTCTCCCCTCTGTTTCAGGACAGCAGCATAAATACAGCCACACAAACACATCCACACATGAAAAACACACTGCTTTCACTAACATTCAATTCTCAATTCAGTTCTGTTTTAAACACAGCTATAGTGTGTGTTTGTTCATTACAGAGGGTGCTGATAACGAGGACGTGTTAGATTTTAGTTGTGCACCAAAGTGCACTTAAGAGTCTCTTCAATGATAGGGAAGAATGATATGGTGTTATTTAGGTTACAACCGTGTCTTCGGCCTTCTAGTTCTTCATAGTATGTGCGTGCTGTTTGCAGTATACATGACTAACGAACTCTACAAACACTCAGCCCAATAAGAAGGCATTTAAAACAGCATCACCTCACTGAATATGTGGAATTTGACAAAGCTATAGTGAAATCTGCTGAGAGTGCAGAGAGCCAGACAAGCCAGCATCTGCTGCTATCTTTCTTTTTAATAATAGAAGTCTCAATTACAAGAAAAGTAAACAGTTATATGCATGCTGTCATTTATAATTCTTGGACAGGAAAAAAAATCTAAAGTGGCCAATCGCATAAAAAACAAACAAACACAGAATCAGTCAAGAAAATTGCAAATCTCTGCTTGAGTTGTTTGCAAGGAATGCTTTGTGACATTTCTTCACACTTCCTTTGTTGCTCTCACTCTCAGCTGAAAGTTACATAAGTTTGTTTTTTAGTATAAACTATATACATATATTATGGTGTATCTTGTGACATCGGTTTTGCAACCATATGTTCAACAGCAGTAATACTTACCTGTAAACAATTCTAAACAAAGTACATATCATTGGCATCTACATAAAGCCAACTTCATAGTGCTTGCTCACCTATAGTAGTCTTCTTGGCTTGGGAGTGGAGCGCTGTGCAGGTGTGCGTGTCCATGCAGCCACTGCTGCTCTAGAGCCAGTCTCTGTAGCTCTGCTGACTGAGCCTGCATTGCCTGCAGCTGATGAGCAGCTGACATGGGACCCAGCGGTCCTGGTAATTCTCTTGGGTACGCTGCTCCGAACAAAATCAATATGTACAATAAGGGAACAAACAATGGTACAAGTTATATGCTTAGATGTAACAGAAATCATCTATAGTGCGATAATCAGTAAGCCAGCAGACCCACCGAAAAGAGGGTGTCGAAGCATTTCATGCTCATGAGGCAGCTCGCTGAGCAGAGGATTGGGAAGAGCACCTGGTGGGTAGGGAAACCTCGCAAGTGGAGGTCCCGCAGCTAGAGGCTCCACGATAGGATGAGGACCAGAACCTGACAAAAGAAAATATCTCAAACATTAATACTACTGACTAACTAACTGAAAATAACTAAATATACAGTACATTCATACTATATACAGAACAAGGTATGGCAATTAAATAACGTTATCATGTAACTATCGTTATACATTTCTTTGTAATAGAAGTGTTCAGACTGTATCAATAGTACCTCTCATTAAAACATTTTCTACCGATTGCTTGTCTTTCACATTTAGTGTTTGAATGTATAACTGCTAACCAGCCAAAACATTATAATATACACTAACTGGCCACTTTAGTAGGTACACCTAGTTTCTAGGAGTGCTTTATAGTTCCCCAATTACAGACTTACTGTAGTCTGTTTCTCTAATAATCAGGACCACCACAGACCATGTACTATTTGGGTGGTGTTTCATTCTCAGCACTGAAGAAACACTGACATAGTGGTGTTGTGTGTGTGCTGTGCCAGTGTGACTGGATAAGACAACAGTGCTGCTGGAGTTTTTGAACACCTCATTGTCACTGTGGGACGGACAATCATCGGCTATCCAAAAATGTCCAGTCGCTGCTGTGTCTGAACCAATCATAGCAGCAAGACACACCAGATAGACTACCAAAAACCAGATAGACTACAGTATGTTACTGTAGAACTACAAAGAATTATTGTAGAACACCTGTAGAATAATATCTGGAGATCTACAAAAAATGATTAATGGAACTGAAAAATGCACCACGAGTGTAGAAACAAAAAAAGTGTACCTAATAAAACGGCCCACATCTTTAGTGATGTATGTTTGGGGCTGTACTTTGGTATTCTAATCAGATCCTCACCTTGATTTAGCGGGTCCTGCTGGTGCAGATGGAGGTGTGAGTGAATGTGTGAGTGCTGGTGGTGATGTGGTGTGACATTGAGCATCTGAAGTCTGGCCACAGGGTCTCCAGCCACAGCAGACGCTGCCATTCTCTCAGCGTGCAGTCGTTCTGCAGTCAGCCGCTCAGCATATGTTAACTCAGGCCGCACCATGTTGCGCTCCATGGCTGGGTGGTATGGTCCGAACGGGTGCTGCAGTGCCAGGGCTCCGTGACGGCCTAAATGCTCTATCGGGTTGTGGCTCGGGTGCAGCGGCGCCTCCAACTCAGCTGCTTTCAGCTCAAAGCCAGGCTTCATCCTCTCACGGATCTCACGCTCTCTCAGCTCACGGAGGGCAGGGTCAGCTGCGTACAGACCCTGCATGTGATAGGCTAGCAGGTGGTCAGCTGGCCCCAGGGGTGCGAAGAAGGGGTGGCCACTTCGGTGGTGGGTGCCTGGTGACAAGACATGAGGCCGAGCATATTCGCTGAGTGTCCGCAAGGCTGGAGTGTCGGGACCGAGGTATGGCGGTACAGCAGCCACTGCAGCAGGGGGTGGGGCCTCAAATGATGACCTGCCCTGTGACATGGGCCCAGGCATGGAGAGATCAGCAATACGGCTATCGTGGGAGGAACTGGAGGCTCGCTGCAGTTTCAAATGGTAGAAGTCAATACAGAAATTTCACAAGGTGAAATGACTAAACATTTTGAAAACACAGAGCACATTGTGCAGTCACAACATATTATATTATAGTAAATAAATCCCACAGTGTGAGTAATGTATTTATAAATATGATGCAAATTAAACAAGTACTTATACATGCAAAGAACCATTACAAACACTTACAGAAGCCTTGTCTGAATCTCTTTCTCTTTCCCTTTCCCTCTCCCTTTCACGTTCCCTTTCTCTCTCCCGGCTTTGACGAGTGCTTTGCTCTGCTTCTCTCCTGAGTCGTTCAGCAGCCTCCTCCCGTTTCTTGGCAAGTTTAGAGTTAGCGAGAGGGGTAAAGTAGAGGTCTGTGCGAGAGCAGGAGTTGTACCCTCTGTTTAGACGTTTGATGAACCTGTTGACCATATGGAACCTGTCAGCCCTGTCAACTGTTGAATAATTATGCTACAGTTAATGAGGTTTAATAATTAAATTGCCTTTCCTGTTAGTGGAACTTTAATGTAATAAGCATAACATCATGATGTATATTCACTTTCCAGTCACTTTATTAGGTACACCTCTGTTTCCACATAGAGTAAATTGGACTACAATTGTAGACTCGCAAAATGCTTCTATCTAATGGTCAGGACCGTCACAGTACCACCACTTCACCAGACACAAGCTCATCTATTGTTGCACAATTTGTGTAGGTCAACCTCTAATCCTTCATCTGTGCTAACAGAATGCTGCCTACAATAAGCTGGTTGACGGACATTTTTGGTAGGTGGACTATTTTTAGTAGTGTCATTGAGGTGTTTAAAAAGTCCAGCAGCACTGTCTGATTCACTCAAATTAGTTAAACACACAACTACACATCATCATCAGTGTCAGTGCAGTGCTGAGAATTATCCACCAAATTCCTGGTCTGAGGGGATCCTGTGGGTCCCACTGAGGACTCATTTTATAATCCATTTTGTTTTATAATTTAGTTTATTTATTTTATTACTATTACTATTTATAATATAAATTGTATTATTTATTTAAATTGTTATTTACCTAATTTTGGTATAATTTAGTATACTTTTGGGTATTTGTTTGATTAGCATCAAGGCCACCCATGGAAGATGGGTCCCCTGTTGAGTCTTTGTCCTCCCAAGGTTTCTTCCTACTACTTTCAGGGAGTTTTTTCCTTTCCACTGTCGCCATAAACTTGCTCAATTTGGGATTGGCCTTTTAAGATAAAACAAGATTGTAAAGCTGCTTTGAGACAATGCACCATTGTAAAAAGTGCTATAAAATTCATTTGAATTGAATAAAAGTATGTAGAGATGAACTACAGCTTGTAATTGTAGAACTTCAAAGTACATTTAAACTGATAAAATGAATAATTAGTGTAGAAGCAAGGAGGATCAAGCGTATGTAGACTTCTGAACACCATGTTACACTTGACAAAGCGAACTCAAGTTGTTTTCAGAGAAAAATAATGCTCTTTTGATCATATTAATCCTGAGTTTGTCTCTTCGTTCAGAGGATGCAAGGTTAATTACAGTTCCTAGAATAACATTTTGGAATAATCTACCTGCCTCTGTTCGGGACTCGGACAGTCTCATTGTTCAAGTCTAGATTCATTTATTTACTTATATTTTGATAAGTCTTATCTCGTTAACTACATTTCCTGTCTTTTCCTGTCATTTCCGGTCTTGCTCAACCAGGGTTTTGGTCTGTTACTCTTGGACTCTGTAAAGTTGCTTTGAGACAATGTCCCCTGTAAAAAGCCCCGTATAAATAGTCTTGACTTGAGATTATATTGTTGCCATGATTTAGAGTACTGTCTCAACAACGTTCTGTATACCGCACACAGGTCACCATGCATTTGCGTCCTAATCCTCAGGTTTTATAGAACTGTTGACCGAGTTTGCTGTAAAAATTTGTTTTATTGACTTGTTATAACTCATTCATAAAGGTCAACTAAATTTAGTTAGCTGTACAAACCCCCGTTAATACAGAATTTACAAATACCTGGCTGACTGGCTTGCATGGCTGGGGATATTGACCACAGTGGGTTCAGGTGAAGGAGTCCTGCGAGGAGGGAGTGGTGGGCTTTCACAATTCTCATCTTCATCTACAGGCTCCTGTTTGATGGTCATAATTGCTTGTCCAGTAGGAACATTTGATGCAGAGGAAGAAGATGGCTGTGGACCTGAGACAGCTGCTGAGGATGTCAGAGGATATGAAGTGGAGGATTCAAATGTGGGCCTGCTCTGTGACACTGAAGGTTGAGCAGAAGCTGTTGTTGGAGTGGAGCTAGTAAGATGATTTTTGGCCTGCTGGCTCTGGGACGATGTCAGTGTGGGTGGTTGAGGCTGAGAATGGGAATGAGGTTGGGGCATGATGTGCAATGGCGGAGGCTGGGAGCAGGGCAGGTGTTGAGCAGGTAAAGAAGCCAGAGGCTTTAGTGCAGGAGGTGGAGGCAGATTGTGGTGGGCCTGTAAGAATGTAGGTGGACCGGGGATGGCAGGAATCGGTTTGGGAGAGGAGGGGATAGGGGTTGTTGGTGGAGGTTTGATTTGAGATGTGGATGTTGCCGGTACAATAGGATGAGGGCACTCACGCTGTGATTGCACAGGTTTAGGGCCAAAGCCGGAAGCAGGGTGGGTACTGGGTGAATGGTTCGGGAGCTGATTTAGGTTCTGATGATAATGAGATGGAAAAGCCTGGCCCTGCCCATGTCCTGCTGAACCTCCCTGGAAAGAAGGAGGATGCGAAATTGGAGGAGGTTCTGGTGCCCTTTGACTCCTCCTGTGAGTTATAATGGATGTGTCCTCCTGGGGTGCATCCACAGGTACAACGACTTTTGAAGTTGTGATGGTGGAGGCGGTGATAATGGTGGAAACGCCAGGGGAGGCAACACTCGTTGGTGAACGCTGAGATGGGAGAGAAGGCGGTGTTTGAGAGAGGGACAAAGTAGCATGTGCCGCTGCGGTAGCAGGCTGCTGCGACTGGCTTTGTGATCCGGAAGGGGGCGGAGGGACAGGTGAGTCTAAATCACTCTCATTGGCTGGAATGGGGCTGGCGAGGCTTGGCGAGGAGCTGCGATTGTCTTGATCTATGTCTTTCGCATCACTGCTACCATCATCGTTAGCACTGCGGCTGTCTGAGCTCTCACCTTCACCCTCACCTTCAGACTGTGAGTCTTGACTCTCCTAAATGAATAAAGCAGAACTGATTTTCTACCAAACTCTAAAAAAACTCTACTTCAGCACTTACCATTAGGAGTCACCACAGCAGACCATCTGCATATTAGATTAGGCACAAGTTTTTACACCGAATGACCTTTGTGACATCCCTCACCTGTCATCATTTATACAGGTTTGGGAGTGGAATCTGGAGTAAACTCACAATGGCACAATGGTTTTCCATAAACACCAATGGAGACAGACATTAAACCCTGGCCCTCTGACCCTGCCGTTTCCCAGCTTCTGCATTTGTCTATCACATTCTAATAGAATTCAGAAACCATGCTAATATACAGTAATTATACCAGAGTAGTTAAGCCAATCCTGCTTTTATACAAGCAATTGACAAAGTCTATGTGGAGGCAGGCAGATCAAATTAAGCAGGATTTACACAACCTACATACTTCAATATTTTCGTATCCCCAATCCTGATTTTCCTAATTGTTCATTGGTAAGTAACTTTGTATGGGATAGCTTTTACTTTTTATTTATTTAAGTCTTGAAGACGTGGGTAAACTTGCAGACAACTGTTTCAGAAAGTCATATTTCACTGTCCCACTGAAAAATGAGGGATGCAAGCCTTCCTGCAACATTCTCGTGCCAACACCTTCAACATTTTTCTCAGACAGCAAGGGCTTTTAACACATTTTCTAGACACACAAGCTATACAAAAACAATATATATTGGTTCACTACACATCCAAGAATCAGCAACACCAACAACTTGCAACTTTTTTTTGTTAATCAAGAAATGTATCTTTACCTGGTTTTTGGGCCTTTTTATGCTTTTTGATTCTGGTTCTTCTGTATCTGCAGAAACAGTCTCTCTCTGTCTCTTAATACCCTTTAAGGATGTCTCCACTTTAATCTTCTGAAAAAGAATCAAGAATCAGGATATAATTAAAAACCCAGAACCTGCATGTGTAATTTAGGGAACAAATAAAATAGTATATGGACGTCTCGTTTAGGGTAAATAGGATATATATATATATATATATATATATATATATAAGAAACATAATACCTTGCCAGCTTTGCCGGTCACACCAGCTTTGGTATCAGCACTGGATGCCCTGGTTGCCATAGCAGAACCATTTCTGGGAGCATGGCCAATAGACCGGGTGTCATCGATCGAGGGAGACTGCCCCCTATCTGGACTTCCTGTCCGTCGATTCCGCCCACTTCTCAGAGAGGACAGCTAGACGCATGGAAGGCATAATCATTTATTTCTAAGAGTCAAAGTTTCTATTATTACAACATGATACACTAATGGCATGAGTAACATAAAAAAAAACCTGATGCAGCACTAGGGGATGATCTACTTGTGGCGGTGGGCTAGTGTATCAGATCACTGCACCATTGAGCACATAATCATACCTATTATCTGTAAAGAGTGTATTACTTATAGGAAGTCATTCTTTTATATTGATACATTCCCTCATCTCTCCGCCACTAATGACCATATTATGGAAGACCATAATGCAGTTAACTGCCAACTGCCACATTCACAGAAAGTTGCTGTTTGACTAACTTGGGACTGTGGTAGCCTAGCAGCTAAGGTACTGGACTCTGGACCTAATAGTCCATGGTTCACATGTGGTTCCCACATCTGCCAAGCTGCCACAGTTGGGTCCTTAAGCAATTGTAATTGTAAGGCTGTAAAAGTTGTAAGTCGCTCTGGATAAGGGCGTCTGCTAAATGCCATAAATGTCATTGTAAATAAATGTAACTCCGTTTTGGCACAGATTAATAGGTTTACATTTGTTCTTATACACTATAACTAATCTCTGTGTGTATGAATTTAGTCTTAGGACTATAGGTGTCATCAGACTGAGCTTACGGGCGCTCTGCTGCGGCGTGTCTTCATTCCCTGGCGAGCACCGACCCCTTCATTCTCCTCTCGCACAGGTTTGAACAGGTAGGCCGGGTCAGCTGGCTTGGACACAGGTGGCAGTCGTCTGTGCTTGTTGAAGTAGGAGTGGCAACCAGAGCACAATAGGACATTGTCACGGCCTCCATGATGCCAGTCTTTAGAACCTAGAAATGTGTTACAGTCAGTCATATTATCCATTAATATCCTTAGTTTTTATCATTTCTTCATGTCATTACAGGTATGTGCCGTTAAACATCTATCCAATAAACATCTGGGCTGTTCTAACTCAGTTCTCAGTTGATGCGTTAATTTTACAACATATTTACTCATGTTTGTGTGTATTACTTAATGCTACTTTTTTTCACCCTTCTGTATAAGATATGTGGTTTAGCACATTTATCTAGTAACTGGACAGAAATGAATTGATTAAAACAAAGCAAGACTAAATGTACACTGACTAAAACACTGAAGCTATGACACTCATGATACAATGTAATGTAGTCAGTCTACAGCTTGTATAACAGTGCAAAATTTGCTGTACCTTCAAAATAACTCCATACACCGCCATTAATGTCTGAATCGCTGCCAACAAAAGAGTACAGTGTGGTCTGAGCACTGACAGGCTGACCCCCACCCCTTTAACTTCTGAAGCAATGCTGGAAGCAGTTCCACATCTATTTTCAAAAGCCAACGTCTGGATATTGTGCTAAGCACGTGCACTCAATCTGTTTATCCATGGAGTGGCCTGTTCTGAGTGGAACCTGTCCTGTTAAACCGCTGTACTGCCCACCATGCTGCAGGTTAATTTCAAGGTGCTGGCAATCTTCTTATAACCATCTTGTAGATCATGCAATCTTGTTTAGCAAAAATTATTTTTTAAGAACCTCAAGAGAGCTATTTGCCATGAAGTGTCATGTTGAACTTTTAGTGTCCAGTATGAGAGAGCGTTGGAGTGATAAATTTAACACACTTGCTCCCCATTCACACCTCAGACCTTGCAACACTAATGAGTTTTACTTAGGGGCATAATATCTTTTGTTGCCAGTGGTTTAGATATTAATGGCTGTGTGTTGAGTTATTTTGAAGGTTCAGCAAATTTACACTGTTATACAAGATGTAGACTGACTACTTTACATTGTATTAAAAAGTGTCATATCTCCAGTGTTGACCCATGAAAATATATAATAAAATAACCATAAAAACGTAAGGGGTGCACTGATTTTGTGAGATACTGTACATGATTGAACAATTTTCTCACCCTGCCCTGACAAAAAAGGAACATTGAATATTTCTAGCCCCCTTCTTTGCTGAAAATATTTTTTAAGGTTAATTTGAAGGAATAAACTATTTGTTTTTCAAAATTAATAACTGGAAGCTCCTGAATATTTTGTGTGTTCCTATTGATTGTAAATCAGGAGCACCAGTGCAATAGATCCCTGCCATGGTTATTAACACGCATGGTCATTAATTAATATAAAAATGGATGTGACCAATGAATTCAAGTTGGTGCAACCACCTGAGAAAATACGTGGCACCAGCACCACCATTTGTAAAAATGGAACCCTGTATTTACATTACAGTAGCCTAAAAAGACTATGTAACTATGGTAAAATATTATAACTGGAAATTGTGTGCTATCTTGGTCGGGTGTCCCTCCAAAAAGTGATCTCAAGAAACCTGCTGGTTTTTCACATAAAATAATGTGGTCGTTCAATGATGCATGCCTGGACCAAAATGTGTAATAAATAAATTTAAAAAATAAAAATAAAAAATCAACATACTACACACACATGATCCATGTTCTCATTCTCAGCAGAGGTGTTTTCTTTCAAAGCTGCTGTTTAACAGTTTGTGCATGGTTTCTGAGTATCAGTATGGAAGAATACCACAGCATTTCAAAATATTTTTACAGCTTCTTAATCCTTCCAGACATGATCTGTGTAGTGTTCTTGCCATTTTTAAAGCCCATTAACTGTACCATAAAATGGAAAACATTAAATGTGAACATTAATGTGGAAAACATTAAAAGTATTAGAGATACTGTGCCCCAAATATATCTAATTTTAACAACTTGATATTCATACTTTTCTGAGCTTCTCAGACATGCACAAGAACCCTGTTATCGTGTTATAATGAAACCTTGAACTGTAACTGATTATAGCATGGTCAGATAATGAGGTACCAATGGGGAGTAATGGAGTTTCTAGGCCGAAAATAAAACACACTGTTGGTATAATACAAAAAAAAAATTCCACTACAAACAGAAATGTGTTCAACCTCCCATTTGCATGTTTTAATTTTTGTTAGTTATTAGTTAAGTGGCATCTGTTACACATGTGCATAAGAGAGCTCTATTACCCTGTGGTATTCTGGAACAGCAGCAAATGCAAACCCAGGCTATAGTTTGTAGATGACCAGACACTTATTTGCTTATGATTACACATCTGGGCTCAAACCCATTGTAACAATTTGTGTCCTAGGGTTACAGTGTTATAATGTTTGGGTGTGTGTATGTGTGTGTGCATATCTACTTCGATGAACTGGTACTTTGTGTCCTTCCTGCCTTGTGCCCTGTGCTGCCAGCTGGGCCCTGGCTCTTAAAGCCTCAAATGGATCGAGTGGGTATGAAAATGAATGAGTAAAATAGTACTGCAGATGATTAGATTTCATTCTAACTTGGTATCCTGCCATACTGACCTGGACTTGGTTCCGGTGATATGCTCTAGCCAGATAGGGGATCAAAGCTACCCTGTGCCACAAAAGTGCCAGCTACTGGAAACTCCTAGCTAGCAGTTCCTGAATACCCAGGTTTAAACTGAGCACAACCTTCCCTCACCCCAACATTGCGACTCCAGGATAAGCGGAGTAAAACATGATGCTCTGCTTGCTCTTTTTATTATAGGTTGTGATTACACGGCACAATACATACTGACGTTATAGAATGATTCATCTGTGTACTTACAAGTGCTTTGCTATGATAACATAGAATAAAACATTTTAATTCAAATTGATAGTTCTTATCAGCTGTTGTTGAGAGACAAGATGTACTTACTGGTGGTTAGGCAGTGTGTGCAGGCTTGACTTTTGCCGCCCTGCTCACTGTCCTCGCTGTCCAGATCATCTTCACTGGCTGAACTGAGTTCCACTACAGGGTATTTGAAAGAAATCACAGGTATTAGGAGAGCTCCAGTGAGTTCCAGTGAAAGATTTCCAGTGGAAGACTGCTAACCCTTAGTAGACATAGCACATCAAAATGCCATGTGCTACTTGCACTGCAGAACTCACTTGATGAGGTGCGAGAGTTGGTGTTCGAGGCAGCCACGGCGTTGCGAGTTTTGACCTTGCGAGAGACAGGCTGCCTGCGGTGTTGGCGCTGAGCTCGTGATCCCACAGCTTCAGGAGTTTTCTTCCAGTAGTAGTAAAAGGTAATCAGCTCACCCTGTAATATACAGCAGAACACTGCAAAAGTTCAAACGACATTGAGCAAGGCACATTTAAAGTAAGTCGGTACAGAAGCTTAGTTCTTCCTACCGTTTTCTTACTGGGGAGCAGGTCTTTGCGGATCCTAAAGAAATTTTTACCATACTGCCTGAGACCTTTGATGAATCGTTTCTACAAGAAGAACACAGGAGTAGAAAGAAACATTTTAATAGGAGCATGTTATACTATATTCAACCATACTATATAAGGTGACTCAAAATGAATTGTGTGTATTTTATGTGCTTTTTATTCTAAATGCTAGTTCCATTTCCAAACATATAAATAAACTATGTATGTTTGTGAAGAGGGCCTGCACAGGGGAAATTCCCTACAAAAATGGAAGTTAAAAAGTTCCTCACCACTTCATCCTCTGACCAGCATTTCTCGATGAGTTTAGGAACAGGTTTCTTCACCAGGCACTGAAGAGCTTTGGCCGCATCATACTGACTTTCATGGAGCTAGAGAAGAACAACAGCCATTACATACTTCATTACAACTTCCAACTGCACATAACATTTGATACAGCCATGAATAAAAGGGGCAGCACAGTGTATTTACTAGGACAAATGTTTTGCAGGCTTTGCCACACCATGAGTTCAGTCAATAGTTCAAACACCAGTATACATTTATCTCATAATTTATGATCAATTGATCAATTAATGTCCTTACAATATCTGTAAAAATAGCTATACGCCTGAAAATGCCAATTACCACTGCTAGACCATTAGGATGTTTAAAACAACCTTAGCAGTAATGAAGCTGCCTAGAAGAAGTACATTTAACTCCCACGCACAGTGAAGAGGATCATTACTGAGAAAAAAAAAAAAAAACTGTCCAATGATCACAGTTTGCAAAATATAGTAGCATTTAAGGCTCACATAACCTCCAAATCTAACATCATACACACGTAACTGCTACTTTCTCAGGACCATGGAAAGAAAAGATTTAAGACAATATAATTATAGACAACACAGAAAACTGACCGTGTTTAAAGCATTTAACGTGGTGTCATCACGGGAGGCTGCAAGACAGCCATCCTCAGTTGAACCTCCATCACACATACCTGCAAAAGCTGCCATACTCCTAAAAATACAACAGCTATATAAATTCCAGGATAATTCTAGGATAAACTGACTTATAAACAATATCCAAAGAATTATAAACCTTTCACTTATATTTAAGAGTAAAGATTTTGTTCAAAGCCAGTGGCAACTAACCTGGCAGCCCGCAAATACATGAGCAGGTCACAGTCATTGACTCCTGGCGTCCAGACTAGTTCCTCTTTCTCGGTTACAGAGTCTGCAGCTGGTGCAGGAAGTGTCTGCAGCTCAGGGAGCTTAGCCTGCACATGTGCAAACACAGTACCATAAATTTTCAGTCACACGACTGCCATCATGCATGTGAAGTCACACAGGTATATTAGTTAATGTAAAAAAAAACAAAACAAAACAAATAATGTATAGACAATTACTGCAAGTCACTTATTAATACCATGGTTAAGGTATGCACCCACAAGACGCTCGTTCAAACAACATCTGCTCACATATATATTTGCAGTCCACACAACAGTTTATCACAACACTTATGACATTCAGTCTCAGGTACGGAAAGTTAGACGCAAGTTAAATACAGGATAAGGAGGGGATAACTGTGCTACATGCAGCTATACAATGTAATTAATTTACTCATCTTAAATAGAAAAAAAATAGAAAATCAATATGTCAACTTAATATTGATTCTAAACAGATCAATCTATGAGAAACCCTAGAGTAGCTTGGTATACTACAGTATCCTATATAACACGGCTAAGTACAGTACAGAATATGGTGTATGGACATGATCCTGTTTGCATAACATGCAGCATGTGCTACATGTGTAACATATTTTAAAACACTAGGTTGTTCTTAGTTGTGCTAACTTTATACACTTTCTGCAATAAGACATAATGAGAGCATCATACGAGAGGGCTATTTTAAACCCACCTGGTGACTCGGTCCCACTCTAATCTCTCCTTGCGTGCTGTTCAGCTGCCTGAAATACAAAAATCCTATTATCCTTCCAGGACATGTTCAAAACATACACCTGTCTTTTTTCTACAGTCACCGGGCATTCTATTGGAAAGATATATGTGTGCACTGGTCCAAAACCCCAAATATGTGTGGTGATACCTTTTAATGCAGGTAAACATGTCAGCTATTCACAAAAGTCTGGTCTAAACTATGCAGGAAAGAAAATTACATTGGGCATAAAGTGAGGCCACTGGTGAAATTGCTTTCATCCACACTTTCTCCACAGTCACCTGACTAAACTGCCATCAAGGATTTTTGGGGGTACATGAAGACAGAGAAGCCAAGCATTAAGTAGCATCACATGGGCTTGTTTTATAGTTTCAGAATTGATCACATCAGCAAAATTGTAAGATTTTTTTGTAAGAAAAGCCTCGATGTAAATATCGCTGGACAACAAAGCTAATGCTTCCTGAACACTTTTGGGTGCATTTTATGGTTTTGGGCTGCTGATCACATAGATTACCTTAACACTAACATTTTCCTTTCACCTTTTCTTATACATGACCTATTTTTTCATATTCAGATCTACTAGTATACTACTACCCTCAGAGCATGTTGTTTTGGTCAGTCCATGCATGCCTAGACATGCACTCCGCTCTGAATATTAAATTAATTACCGATACAAACGCGTGGCTACTCACATTTCTTGTGCAACCTTCGTAGTCAGCCTTAGAACGTGGCTCAGAGGTACTCAGAAGTCCCAATTATATGGTAAGAACTGAAAGATCACGTGATGGACTGTTACTTCTGTCTTACCAATGTATCTGACTTCTAAATGGAGTTCAGAACCAAAGCCACCAGATACACAGAGCCTAGATGAGGGAGACGATGACACCACAACACATTATCCAGACTTGGAATAGTCTACAACTCTGATCCAGAGCCAAATAAGTGACCTGCTCAGGGTGAAAATTTGTAAAAAAAGAAAAAAAAAAAAATACTCGAGATTGAAAGGATGGAGTCACCAGAACCATACTTTTGTATCTTTGGGACCTTTAAGAACATTTTAAACACTTCTTTATGCAGGTTGAGAACCTCTGGTTGTGCACTGACATTGATGGATTCTTCAGGGTGTTGGCTTGTAAGCACAAGCAGCATAATGGTGTCTTATTGTCAAAATTAAGCCTGAAATCTGACCTGTTACACAATGGCAATGTCGATCCTTCAGTACATATCGTCTATGCAATGCACATGAGAGAAACCTACAATAACACTGAACTGTTAAGGATTAACTAGAGAGCCCCAAATTACACTGAGCTGTTTGATAACATGCTTACAACATGTGGCACAAGGTGCAACGTGTCATTCAAAACCCATTTTCTGCATTCACATTTGGATTTCCTGGCTGCTGAACTTGGTGCAGACAATGACATGGTTAACAGTTTCACCAGGACATTGCAACCATGGAAAAGCAGTAACAGGGCAGTCAGAATGCATTAAAGCAGGCCAAGTATTAAACAATGTGATTTAATGTGATTAGATTAAATGCATTTATTTTTAAAGCATTTTCAAATTGAGAGTGAGAACCAACAGATCCGATTTTTTTGTGTTTAGCTTGACAGTGCCTATCATAATCTAATTTGTTTTCAGAAAGCAAAAAAAAGAAATTTGTTGCTCAGTGATTTGAGGTCATGGCAGGTACTGAAAGCAAGGCTACACATATACAGTATCTCACAAAAGTGAGTACACCACTCATATTTATGTAACTATTGTTATATATTTTCATGGGACAACAATGAAGATGTGACACGTCAATACAATGTAAAGTAGTCATTCTACATATTGTATAACAGTGTAAATTTGCTGTGCCCTCAAAATAACTCTATCTATCTATCTCTGTCTAAACCACTGGCAACAAAAGTGAGTACACTGGCCACTGATGCCTATAGCGACTTTAAAGAAGCCCAATAAACAAACTAACTAATTTTCTCTTAGGGGGTTTAGACATTAATGACTGTGTGTTGAATTATTTTAAAGACACACTCAAAATACATTGTTTACAATTTACTTTACATTGTTTCAAAGTTTCATGTGTTCAGTGTTGTCCTATGAAAAGAGACAATAAAAAGATAGTTACAAAAATGAAGTGTGTACTTCCTTTTGTGAGATACTGTATACGCCAAAACAGTGCCACCTTCCGACCGTGAGATTATGAACGTGTCATATGTCTGCTTGAAAAAGTTCAATATTTTGCACTAACCAATAGGGTTTCCCTGTTTCCAATATGTCAAAATGTGTTGTTGAAAAACTATCAGTGCATTACAATCTGAATAAAGCTCATATTTAAGTTTGCAAATTGTGGAGCGTTTCCTATGCTAAACGTATACTTAAAGCCAACATTTACTAAGAAAATAGCACATATGGACAAGCATATACATGTGCGGGGCGTCTTATAAACCTGCAACTGAGGATACAATTGCATACATTTCAGATTTTATAGAGGAGATCCTACATCTTACGCATTTGCTATTAAGTGCATAATAATAATAAATAAAACACCTAAACTTGGGTGTTATCGAACTCCATTACACTTATAAAAAGTTCCTAACTCCCTAAACAAAACAAATGAGTTCTAGAAGTTATATTAAGTTACCATTAACCGAACACTACCATAAACCTTAAACACCCGTTATGAAACGGACGTTCTTTGGGGTATCTAAATAGTGCAGGAAAAGTTTTGGTCGCCATGACGCCTGCTGTAGTTGGTGCACTTGATGTTTCCACCCTTTAAACGGGTTCATTTTCAGTGTTAATCACAGCGGGGACCTGCCTATCAGCAGCACGGACGCTCAGTCCAAGTCCCGCCTATTTATCTTAAGTAGCCAATCTGCTCCGGATGGCAGCGTTCCCTCCAAAGGTTATATAAACAGGGGCTTAAACATAAGCTGCTCCGCAAATCGCTCATTTCACCGATCAAATCGGA
The DNA here is from genome assembly GCA_033117975.1 of Parotocinclus spilosoma. Lineage (NCBI taxonomy): Eukaryota > Metazoa > Chordata > Actinopteri > Siluriformes > Loricariidae > Parotocinclus > Parotocinclus spilosoma. Next base: position 3,852,432 of record JAVSBV010000010.1, on the reverse strand, counting down.
TGTTGACATTTATAAAGCTAGAATCTATACTTTGAACCACAACATGCAATTATTTACGATGTCATTTGATCAGTTTTGTTACCGACGTAACAATTGCAAGATAGCTTTACTTCCTTGAGAATATTTTGACTAATTATGCGTACACACTTTATATTACATAACTTGTAATATTAATAGTAAGATCCTAATTACTGGGTGAGCTGTATGTGGTTCGTGCCTTGCTCATTTGCTGGACGGCCTTCGATTTGCTCGTGTGTAGCCGAGCGAGACTAGCTGTCAAGTTCACTACCGTCTCTATCTGCAGCTTAATGCAAAAGTACTTACGGCGTCTGACAAATCACAATCATTAAAAATAACGATGCATAAAGCACGGAATGCATACCAACCTTCGCGGACTGAACAGGTCATCCATGGCGGAAGCGCTTTCAGCTGTGTTTACAGTTTGTTTGGTTCTGCGGCGGCGCCTCTAAAACTATGCTATCCGCCTATTTCATAGTCGCGACTCAAAATGGAGGCTCGGTTGAGGATTTTCTCCCCGAGCTCAGGCGATGACCTCAGCGCTAACGCGCCTGCCTACCGAGCTGCTGCCGTTCACTCTGCGCTCACTGAGCATGTGCCGTGTCGCTTCGACACGCGCGCGCGCGCGCACGCACACACCTCCGAGTCCACGAGCCAACTCACTGTAGTGAGTCGCTATGTGGAAGCTGAAATTATGCTTTCAAATTACTTTAGCACACTTACAAGACGGAAATATCAGTTTAAGCTTTCTCAAGTGCTCAAT
>JAVSBV010000010.1:3839264-3850004 GCA_033117975.1 Parotocinclus spilosoma | reverse complement strand
GGGTGTGTGCCTTTCCAAATCATGTCCAATCAACTGGATTTACCACAGGTGGACTCCATTTAAGCTGTAGAAACATCATAAGGATGATCAGTGGAAATAGGATGAACCTGAGCTTAATTTTGAGCTTCATGGCGAAGGCTGTGAATACTTACATAAACGTGATTTAATAAGGCTGTAACGTAACAAAATGTGGAAAAAGTGAAGCGCTGTGAATACTTTCCGAATGCACTGTACACTGAATATTTGCGAGTTTTAGTATTTAATAGTAAAAGTCAAGACTTATGATAACCTTTCCGGAACAGACCTCACCATAAAAGCATTGTAGTTTACATTTGGCCAATTCCGATTCAATTTAATTTATTGGATTTAAATCCCCCCCCCATTTTGTGTAAGCAGTACACATTTATAATAAAATAGATGTTTAAAGTCTAAATACTTTAACATTTAAATAGCTGGGTCGCTGTTTGTACCAATTCCAGATTTTTTTTTTTTAAATAAGCTTTTCTGTGCAATATTCAAACTTGCCCTTCGTGACAAAATATGGGAGGTTGGTGCATTTAACTGTAGCCACTCAAGCCTACAAATGTAATGAGTGGGTTAAAAACTCACGCCTGCAGCGACTCAGTCACTGTGCCAATCTGGTTCACTTTAAGCAGCAGGCAGTTGCAGGCTTTTTCCTCCACTGCTTTGGCAATGCGTTTGGGATTGGTGACGGTCAGGTCATCCCCAACTACCTGAATGTCTGCAGTGCCTGTGAAGTTGGTCCAGGCTTGCCAGTCATCCTGGTCAAATGGGTCCTCAATGGACACCACTTCAATAAAGCAATACATGTGAGCAATAGTAAAACAGAGGAACAATTATACAGTGACAATTCACTAACATATTAGGATTAGCAACAAAGGACATTATACCAGGGTATCCCTGCACAAAGCTCTTGTACAAGTCGGCAAGCTCGTCAGCGCTTACGTAACGGCTGGAATCATCAGGTGACTTGAAGTCCAGATCATATTTTCCACCACGGTAGAACTCTGAGGCTGCTACATCCATGCCAATCACTACCTCATCTGTGTAGCCTGCATTGCTTATGGCATTTTTCAGTAGCTCCAGGGCTTATACAAATAGATACCGCAGTTAGCATTACCCAGCATTATTTATGAGTGCATTTTTTCATTAGCATGCTGATACCTTCTTTATTCTCCAGGATATTAGGAGCAAATCCACCCTCATCTCCCACATTCGTGGCATCCTTGCCGTACTTTTCCTTAATGACATTCTTCAGGTTGTGGTAGACCTCAGCACCAATGCGCATGGCTTCCTTAAAACTACTGGCTCCCACTGGCAGGATCATGAACTCTTGCATGGCCAGTTTATTGCCCGCATGGGAGCCACCATTTATCACATTGAACGCCTTGAGGAACAAAGCAAACGTTGGATACACCTTTAGCAATCTTGTAGTCCCAGTACAGACCAGTATAAACAAAGGTATACACAAATAATGCAAAGTATTCTCTAAGCCTCACTGGCACTGGCAAGATGACCTCTGGGTTTCCTGCAAGGTCAGCAATATGACGATAGAGAGGAACATCTTTCTCTGCAGCCCCAGCTTTGCACACAGCCAGTGACACACCCAAGATGGCATTAGCACCAAATTTAGCTAAGAGTTGGAAGAAAATGGAACAGAAATGCACAAGATTTTCACTTCTTAATACATCTTAATATGATCAAAGGGAGTAGAAAAGCATCAGTTTAATAACTAAACAGTAAAAGTAGTGTTAAGACAAATCAAGGCATTACAGTGCTCTCTCGCCAATTCGCGTTTCACCTTTCGGTGCATCGCGGGTTTATTATTTTTTTTTAAAAAGCAAATTTTTGCAGAACTTTTGCTTTTTTTTTTAAACAATAAAGGAATGTTACAAATCATAAAATATTACAATTTAGAGTAAATAGCTCATGTCTACTCAGTGTAGGATGTGACGTGCTTACATGATACAAGAGTGATGTATGGCGTGTTAAGTAAAGAGAACGTTCGATTACTTCAGCTATTATTCAACAGTTAAAGCGCATTTATCTCAGCGGATAAATACTCACCAAAAACGAGAAGTAAGACTAGAGCATCACCTGCCTGAGTTTCTACTTGCTGACATGACAAGTTTTTGTCTACAGTGTTGTGCTCGCTGTTTGTGAAAGTCTCATTATAGACTGAATTCATTCAAGCTCTATGATGCCACCCAAACGTTCTGAAAGTTCTATGGCTAAAATGGTGTATAAATATAGTGTCCCTACTTCACGGATTTTCATTTATCGTGGGTGGTCCTGGAACGTTACCCCGATAAACGAGGGAATATACCGTACACAAATTGACACCACATAGCCATATGTTCAAACAACCTGTGAGACTGGGGTGTGGGCACCACTTACATTTGTTATCAGTTCCATCCAAATCCAGCATGAACTTGTCAATCCTCTCTTGCTCAACCACACTGATTCTCTAGGATGCAAAAAAGTCAATTTAAAATGCATTTATATAGCACTTTTTAGAATGGTGCATTGCCTCAAAACAGCTTTATAATATTATCTTAAAAGGCCAATCCCAAATTTCTCAAGCCTAGGGCGACCGTGGAAAGGGAAACACTGAATATAGAAGGATGGAAGGACCAAGATTCAAAGAGGGACCCATCCTCCTTGAGTGGCTTAGATGTTAATAGAAAATTTTATTATTACTACAACTAAATTTAAGTAAATAATACAATTTAAAAATCAGTTCTAGATATCGATCTAGCACTACAACAACAAACATGATTTGAAGTTTTTTAGTGAATAGTACTTACCTGATCAATCAATGCAGGTACGATAGTTTGGTTGACATGCTCAACAGCCTTTGAGACACCTACAGTGCATAACCAGCATTAATTGGAGCATTTTGTAAACGCAAAATACATTTCTTCCCCCTCAGAAAACTCCAACCTTGGACCTTGTCCCGAAAGCTTACCCGCAACCCTTACCAGGATTGTGTGGATTAAAAAAAAAGTAAATAATATGACCATATTTTCATCTATTAAAAGTCATTTCATTTAATTCGCAACACCAGCATCACTATGTCAAAACGTTCAGTCATTTGTTTGACAGATGTGATTTCTTTATATACTACAAAATTAAAAAGCTGGTGTACCCAAGACAAAGTCCACAATATTCACCAATAGCTGTATAAACAAAAGACTGTCATTCAGGCATACGGCTACATGCTCAACCTATCAGGCATGCAATTGTGGCAAACCTGCCCAGAAAAGTTGTACGCCGATTATTTTACAATATTGTCAAGCTGAATTTATTCAAGTTACCTGGCAACACCATGTAATGGACCTGTATTTCCAATCTAAGGCAAACAAAAAAATAAATAGACCGGGTTTGTAGTGTGTACTGATTTTACATCTAGATGAACAACTAAAACTATCAGAATACAGACCCGTTAAATTGTTTTGTTTTCTAATCTGGTTAAACTAACCTAATTCCATCAGCCCCAGTCATTCCATGCAAGGAATGACTTCTACCAGTGTCTTACAATTCTGGTTTATTTTAGCCTACTCTTTGACCAAGCTCTACATTTTGTCACACCTGTAGAATGTGGTTTAGGTCAAAAGCGCCAGTGGTGCCTAGCAAGTCAAGAGCTTATGTTTGTGGTTAGATTAAAAAGGAGGCATTCTTTTGGCATGCTCTCAAATTTTGCACAGATAGTGGCATATATTTGGGAACTCCTGGCTCACATTACTCTAAAACTGGGTCGTGGACTAGATGGTCCAGGGTACAAATCCCACCTCTGCTATGCAGCCACTTGGGTCCCTAAACAAGGCCCTTAACTGACAATTACTTGGAACGCAAGATGGCAACAGTTGCAAGTCACTCTCAAAAATGGTGTCTCTTAAATGGCATAAATGCAATGTAAAATATGTATCCATGATTCTTGGAGAAATTTCAAAACATTCTTTTTCCATTGTGCATTATGCACTTGCCTCCTTTCAGACAGGTTGCATACAGCTGCAGTAGTTTTAAACTTCTTTATTATTGCTGATTTTCAAAATAAGCTAGTAAGCTTTATTTATAGCCACTGTGATGTATAAATGTTAACATCATTCTGGTGTAGCGGTTTGTCTTGCTCAACTCACTAAATTCCTAGAGGGCACCCAGGCATAATTAACATTGTGGGCAACATTGTACTTATAGTATTTATGTTCAAATTCTAACAATAGCTTAACAATTAATTTTAAAATATTATAAGCATACAAACCTTTTCCTAGGTAGCATGACCCATCATTGTCTCTCAGCTCCAGAGCTTCATAGATGCCAGTAGACGCTCCACTAGGAACAGCAGCTCGAAACAGACCTACAATGAATGAATGTCCAGGTTTAAAAAAAAAACAACATTAACCAGTAAACCATGAAAACAATAGAGAGATGGAGAAAGATAAAGGGATCACCTTTTTCTGTGTAAAGGTCCACTTCTACAGTTGGGTTTCCTCTGGAGTCAAAGATTTCACGGGCATGGATCTTTACTATAGACATGTTTGCTGTTTTGAATGGAAATTGTAGACAGATGAACACCCTACCTACACTGCTCACAAAAATTAAGGGCTAATTCATTATGGGATACTTCATTTTTATGTATCCCCCAATTTGTATGAGCAGTATATGAAATTATTCTGCATGAGCAGCAAAAACACACTGCATTTACACTACCATCGTCAATGGATTGAAGTGTAAATACATGATTTTTGGTTTTACTTTCAATGCACTGGAAACTGAACTCAACTAACATATTGCTGTTTGAAAGTTAGAATTTTGTTTTCTGCATAAATTTCTTAGATTTTCTTCAAAGTACAGGAAACCCAGCTGAGCAAATGAAAAGTATACTGCTTGCAAAAATGAGATATCCCTCAAGTTGTTAGTAGAGTACTAGATCATTTTTTATATTAAGGAAAATAATCAAAGTTTACACATTTGAGTGCCTAAATGGGAACCTCTGCTTTTAGTGTCTGGTGTGTCACCATGTACAGTTACATTTACAGATTCCATTTTGTGCGTACTTGTGTTGTCTTCCGAAAACCAAAACACTTAAGTGTGACAAACATGCAAAAAAAAAAAAAACAGGAAATGAGGAAGGGAGCAAACACTTTTCCACCACTGTCTGTGTGTGTGTATAAATAAATAAAATCAATATATACAAATAATACTTTGTGTATGAGCACGGTCTTTTACGTGTTAATCCTGAATACGAAATATCACATCTGTATAGAAATGTACAGATTTCAACCATAACCTTAATGGACCTAAGCCTTTAGACTTCTCTAATTAGGTCACTTTACACAAAGCTTTGGGATAAGACTAGTAAGTGGATTACACACTGTCGCTCATTACATACATAATATGTAGGTTATAGTTAGGATTTCATATTTCACCTTTAAATCGACAGACTGTATGTAACGTAATCAAAGTAAAAAAACAGAAGGACATCCAACTATGACAGTTGCTAGGTTACATGGCATAATTTGATCTTGCATGATAAGGCCTGATATGTGGTTTGCTGTTTCGGGTTCAGTTTATCAATCAACTAATAGCGAATTAACCCTGCAACCAATATATGAACAACTTACAAAACATCAAACTGTTAACTAAACATACATCTTAACATCTTGTGTGAGAAAACCCATATCGCACTTTAAACACAACATCCCATCAAGCAATACAGCTATGTAGTAAACTATATAAGTTACAGACCATAACAGAATTTTAAAATAGTGCTGTTTTCTTACCTTAGTTTGGTTTATAAAAAAAAAAATAAAAAAAAAAAGCAGTTAGATGACAGTGAAGTCCAGCCAATACTCCGGCTAAACGTGGGACTGATAGCACGTGCGTTCCCACCTTTATGCCGACGTTCTCATCTCTCGTGTTATGATTGGCTAATGATTAATATTGACGATCAACGTGTCCAATTAGTGAGCTTACTAAATGAATGAACACCCAATCCAATAGCACCAGGCGGAATTGACTCGATGTACAGGTGGAAAACCCATCCCAGACTGTAGGGGGTGTGTTACGCTGCTCTTCAGCTGTCAAGCACACAATAGCTTTATACAGGCTGCATCCATCAGCTGTAGAAATACACCGTTTTTGCGACTTTCCTTTAAAATGTAATATATGTTTGTTTGTTTATTTGGCTTCTTTTACGTCGCTAACGGCATCATTGGCCGTCTTAGCGATGATAGCTAATGATGTATTGTATATACATTCATGGACCACTTTATTAGATACACCATGTTTCTACACTTACAATTACTTAACTATAAATACTGTAGTTTTGTTCCTCTTCGTGAATCACACAAGGTTTTATCCATACACGAGTTCATCTCAAGACTAGTCATATATACACACGCACACAATTCAATGCCAATTTAGAGTAATCAATTAACCTAACAGGCAGGTCTTTGAACTGTGGGAGCCGGAGTACTCGGAGTAAACCCACGCAGACACAGGGAGGACATGCAGATCCACACAGAAAGGACCCAGGCCACTCCACCCTGGGATTGAACCTGGGATCTTCTTGCTGTGAGGCAGAGGTGCTACCCACCAAGCCACCATGTTGCATGTTACTGTGGTTCTGTTCCTCTGCATACTTTGTTGTAATGTATGCAGAGATCAGTAACTTCCACAGAAACACCACAGATCAGGTACTGTTTGGGTGGTGGATCATTCTTAGCACTGCAGTGACACTGATGTGGTTGTGGCATGATAGTGTGTTTTGCTGGAATTGTTGGATCAGATACAGAAGCATTTAAGCACTGTGTTCACAGACTATGCACTCTCTTGGGGATATCTATCGTGTTTCTTTACCAAGGTGTAAGGTTAGAAACAGTACCTCATCTGCTGTTGCACAATTTGTGTAAGTCATCGTCTTATCCTTCAACATCTAATGTCAGTGGCTGGACATTTTTGGTTGGTGGAGTATTTTCAATCCAGCATCGGCACTGCTGTGAGTGATCCACCCATACTGGCACAACGCACACACTAACACACCACTCCTATGTCAGTAGCACTACAGTGCTAAGAATAATGCACCACTCAAATAGTTTCTGATCTCTGGTGGTCCTTTGAGAGTCCTGATCATTAGAGAGCAGAGTATGAGGTGATGAACAAAGTATGTAAAGATACAGATAGATTACAGTCTGTAATTGTACAACTACAAAGTGAATCTATATGGTAAGTGGAACTGAAGAAAATGGACATTGAGTTTTTAAGGTGGTAGTAACTTCACAACTGAGCTCACTTTTGTGAACGTGGTTGGTTCCAAACCTTAAAACAGGTGGGTTTTCATCCCTGTTGGGGCCTAACCTTTAAAGTTTATGACTGGAAACATGTTATCTGGTCAGATTATTCTTGTTTGTGATAATAGGTGTCATGTTCTTCGAAGATCTCAGGAAACCTTTGATGAAGACTGCAAGGTGTGATTTAAGCTGTCATAGGTTCTGTGGTGTTCTGGGTGTGTTTTAATCAACCACACTACATTGAGCTGCTGGACAACCGGGTTAAAAAAAACGCAAAACCTGAAATACACACTTATATATTATTGTTATTAGTTTCGTTATTTGGTTTATTTAACATGTTATAAGCATCAATGATCAATCATAAGCATCATTTTTAATTTACATTTACGTCATTTAGCAAACGCCCTTATCCAGAGCGACTTACAACTTATGCAATCTTACAATTCAAGCAATTGTTGGTTAAAGGCCTTGCTCTGGACCTTCTGGTCCAGAGTTCAGTACCTTAACCGCTAGTCTACCACAGTCCAACACATGTTAATGCCAGGCACAAGGGTACACCTATATATAAGGTCACACAGAGACCATCCATGCAGTGTATATACACTCAGATCAGCCAAAGTTTGGTTTTCATTAATCTAATGCATGCCTTTAGAGTGTGGAAGGAAACTGGAGTATCCACATGGGCATGAAGCGACACACATAATTTAATACATATATAAGAAAACTGTTGCTACATAAAACAGATCCAATACATTGTGTATAGAGGTAAATGGGCATATCAAAGTTTAGTGGTTTAGAAGGGCTTAGGCTTGTTGATGGCAGCAACTGCTTTAGATAAGAAATGTAAAGTGTCAAATGGTGTCATATGATGTCCTGATTACATTTCTGAGATAAAAGACTGTTTCAGTGTGTTGGATTTAACACAATGTACACAGCTTTTATCCTGGTCCTTGCCTCACACAGTTCTTTATCTAAGCGTTGTTTCTTGCCGGCCAATCTCTCAGATTTCACTGGTTGTGAGTTGGTAGGCACTTACCCAAATCTACAGTGTAGTGTACAAGCACTGAGAAAGTTTTACATAATATGTACATTTTAAATTTGCATAAGATTCACACAAATGCACACAAGATCTATAGTGTTGTGATATTCTAGTAAGCACAATGGGATATTACTAAACCACAATAAATGCACTGCACATATTAAGCCTCAGTGTATATTACTAAACCACAATAAATGCACTGCACATATTAAGCCTCAGTGTAGTGCAGGTGTGGAATGTCAAATGTAATAAGAAAGCTCATGGTATCAATAGCAGGTGATAGATGTCACAGTGTTTGTTTTTCCATCTCAGACAGGAGGTGTCTCTTGCTTCACATAGTTGTTTTGGGGATTTAGAAAGCATTTAAATAAATGATGGACTAAACCTGTTGTGGTCAGGTAATTTTACAGAGAAGTTGACTTACTTTTTAATGGTTGTTTAAGGGTTCATTTGTACTACAGACAAACCAGAATCGTCTCTAGATTTATAACCCATCACAGCAGCTCAGGAGCTTTGTTTGAGTGGGAAAACCATGCCAGCAGCATGTAAACTCAAGCCAATAAAACATACTGTCTGTTCTGTTACAAAACAAATCGTTTGCTTTGCTCATATTTGCAGAAAGGTCAGAAAACTTCTTACTTGTTTTTTTTCTGGAGTGAAATAGTAAAAGCAGTTCAATATTAAATTTAAATGTGTTATTGTAGCCAAGGAAACTAAACACCTTTACTGATAGTCTGACGTGTTTATTTTCAAAACAAATTTCCCTCTAGCGTTCACTCTCTCACACGCATATACCACCCCAAATTACAAAAGGTTGGGAAAATGTAAAAAAAAACAGTATGTGTACAGTACTTTGTCTTTTATTTCATCACAGACAGTATGAACCCAAGATATTTTGTGATTTATCTGGTCAATTTCAATTTCATTTGTTATTAAACCAATTTCCGGCCTGCAACACATTCCAAAAAGTTGGGACAGCAGGGACAACTAATATAGTTGTTATATAGAGTTATACAATAAATAATGTTGTGATTTCACACAGGTGATGTCAACATGTGATTATAATCTGTCCATACAACGATAATTAATCCAATCATGTTTTTAAATTTTCAAACAATGTTCATCAAAGAAAGATTATAGCATTGCACATTTCTCCAACCACAATACATAATATCATTATTCACAGGGCAAGTGCATAAGCCTAAACTAAACAAACAAGATATATGACCCCTCAATGCATCCAGAATTGTCATTTATAAATAGCTGATATAACCACATTGGCAAGAGATTGCTTTGGCAAACTTTAGGCAAGCACTACAATATGGAATTAGAACAAATAAAGAAAAGAAGCCTTGTATCAACCATGTCCTGAAGCAACGGTGACTAGACTCGGCATCTGGGATAGAGCATTACACAGTGGAAATTGTATTGTGATCAGACAAATCAATATTCCAGATGTTTTTGGAAGAAATAGATGCCATGTGTAAAATCTTTCAGAAAACAATTAAAATACTGCCTTAAACTATTTCTGATTTGTGTAAACACATTTTTCCACATTTGCACACTGATTAACCTAACAACCTAACCTATCAAGTCATTTTGATTTAAAAAATCACTCAGGTCAAGTGTCTCTATGGACACAGCCCCTCACCAACTTCTCTTACAATCTTGTGTGTACAAATGGTTTGAGTAATGCTGGAGGTGTTGGAGGAGCTTGTTTTGTTGTCACAGGTCCTCAAGAGGCATCTTTGATAGCCAGCTGATCCCAGTGTTCCCCCTCCCTTTTGCCTCATAAACCGACACCTGGGATCTCATTAGCAGAGAAAGGTGAGGCAGTGAGCTGTCACCTTGGTTACAGTCCTGAAGTGTGTCCCTGGGTAAAGTCCATAGCTGCGGAAACTCAGACCCTCCATGCACATGATTCTGGAAAATAGATATCACTTAATCACATGAACGGAACAATTTAGATTAGGGCAAAGCATGTTTCTAGTTTTGTGAACAGAGCAATCATTCTTAGGCATGTAGACTGGGTTTGAAACATAGCAAGAGCTTTGGGTGGGGAGAGCGGTTGGGGAACAGGGATGTTTAGATTTTTTCAGCATTTTTGATCCTGTTAAATTATACATATAAATTATGAACTTTCATGCATATAAAGAAACCTGAAGATATATTTGTAAAAATAGTTAAACAAATAAAAACGTACATATTTGTGATTACGTGTTAGGTTATACTATCTGAACTACGTTGTTTTGATGTTGGATGTTGACTTAACCATACAGTGCATCCGGAAAGTATTCACAGCGCTTCACTATTTCCACATTTTGTTACGTTACAGCCTTATTCCAAATTGTATTCAATTAATCTCTTTCCTCAAAATTCTACACAAAA
>JAVSBV010000010.1:3820140-3830603 GCA_033117975.1 Parotocinclus spilosoma | reverse complement strand
CTCAGGGACCCAACTGTGGCAGAGGTGGGATTTGAACCCTGGACGTTCTGGTCCATAGTCCAGTACCTTAACCACTACGCCACTACATTCCTTCTACTTGCTCTACGTTTTTTTTTTTTTTGGAAGAATCTGGCACTGGTGATTCCTTATTGTAAGGAAGTGACCTCGTAACAGGTGCTTTAATAGTAGTTTTGAGTATGTTGCGTTTTGATGTTATAACATTAATATTTGTTAGTCAGAAGTAGTTGTCTCAAAACATGGGATGTTCAAAAGCCATGTGGTGTGAACGTTATGAGAAGCCTGATATGTGACAGGGGTACCTTTTATCCTGGTCTCTGACTTATTAATGAGAGTTGTGAAGGGATGTTTAAAAACATAAATGAAACTGGACTAATTACACCCCTGTTTACTTTTTGGAGTACTTTTTCATTGCTGCCATATTTTGCAAAGTGGCTGCCCAACTTGCATTCCATCTCAGATGCTGATGAAAATGCAGCTGTGTTGATGTTGTCAAGTCAAGATAATACCCCTCATCATTATAACAGTCTGTAGTTATTAACTCCACATCACCCCCAGACATCTGTTGATCAGGCATTTGCTACATGATATGATATAGACTAGGGGTTGAACGACTAAGTTTTTTTTACTAGTCATGTTTCCATAGCCAAAACAAAAGAGAACTCTGGAGGTCTTTATTTTTAAATATTGAAAAAATATATTTGTAGTCTGTAATTAGCGCAGTTCAGAGCTAATTGAGCAAAAAAAATCATAAAATCGTATTTGAAAAAACAGACACACACGGTCTCAAACTTTAAAAGCACTACAAGCTTTTCACTTCATGTCCACTTTCTGGACAGCGTGCTCTGTATTCCTTTACCTGCTGTTTTATAAATTAAGCACTGCAGTGCATTACTATAGAATTTGAATCGTCTTTCCTGAAGTATTTACATCCTACTAAAGTTTAATTGGGACAGACTTTACTGCCTTCCTGCATTCTTGATACTGTTTGTTTCGACTACAACATCCCATGGCAACTCTTAGTATATACAGGTAAACTTGGGGAACTTAATTTGGCAAAAATTGTAATTCTATAATAGTTTTTGAGTCAAATTACGGAAAGCATTATAAATAAATTTCTTGATAAATGTAGGTATTGATACGCAGTGTGAACACTGACTCAGAACTATATAAAATATATATGTATATATAATGATTAACATCCCTAGGAAAAATTTTATTACTTGAACTTGACATGCTAATTTGATAAATTAGGGTTTTGAGAAACACAAAATTAAAGAATTATACTTGTATATGCTTTCTATCTGTCTAAGAATTCTACATAAATGCATACTTTTTTTGTTTTAATGTAAAGTCATTCATTGATAAAGAAAAAGCAGAGGCTGCTCACTTGTGCCTGGCTCTGTGTTGTTGCTAGCTTTAATTGTAACCTCTTTACGTTTTAAGTTTAAGTCCATTTTCACATATTCAGGGGAGTGATGCTGGTTTAATTGTCTTCATTGTTCCAAAAGTTTCCTCCACTGCTTATTTTCACTCTGCATGTATTGCATAAAGCACACTGAAGGGCTTCCCTGCTGAAGACATGACTGACTGACATGACTATATATATAGTGAGAGTCTATTTAATTTACTAAGTAGCACTTAAAACCAAGACTTCCTCATCATCAACATGCATCGACAGCAGTCCCAGAAAGAAACCGACGAGTGGTTGAGTTGTATTTAACACAATAACCAAATTCTGGATAACGTTAGTAAAAGCTCTGTGCTGATAATCTGTGACTGTCCTTGAATTAAACTATGTTAAACTACGTCTATGCATGTGATTAAATATACATTTTGCCTATGAAATTATATAGATCTAAAGAGTGATTATCTTTTCTGATCTTCAGTATGGGAACCATCGTGTTGGAGTTATACTGGAAACACGCACCTAAAACTTGTAAGAACTTTGCAGAGCTAAGCAGAAGAAACTATTACAACACCACCAAGTTCCACCGCGTCATTAAAGACTTCATGGTTCAGGGCGGTGACCCTACAGGAACCGGTATGTTTTCATTAAATGTATTTTTATACTGTAATAAATTAAACTGTTTTATACTGAAAACAGTTTAGTTTAGTATTTAAAAGACTCATTTATTGATCCCTCAGGTCGTGGTGGTGCATCTATATATGGAAAACAGTTTGAAGATGAGCTTCACCCCGAGCTGAAATTCACAGGTGAATAAAACCATAGCTTTATTATGTAATACAAGTGGTTTTTGGCCAATAATGAAATTTTGACAACCAGTCATTTTATAAGGAGTTATTTCAACAGATTTTAATAGTGATCCAAATCCAGTTAGAAACCATATGTTACCGTTACAGAGTCATCCTAAACTCTCTGAAGCACAGAAATCCCTCAGCACAGACCTCAAGTAACATTTCCAGTGCTTCCAGTGCAATTCGGTTAAACAACAACAGTGTCACACTGGTACTTTAGCATCCTTATTCTGAACAAGCTCATCCAATTTACTTTTTACATTCAACTAGATCTCCTTTAGCAGACTCTCTTTTCATTTGCTTAGGTCCCTAAAATTGTTTGAATATTTATGAATATTATAAGTAGTTTTCAAAGTTTGAATATGTGGAGTTAATTGGCTATTCTCTTTGTATAATAATGCATCTATAATAAAGCCACAGTTAAGGGTGATTTTGTGTATGTTCACGAAAAAATGAAAATATTTAATAAAATGAAAGAATAAGACATTTTTGAACAATTCCACTTGTATCAGTGCCTAACTAAATTATCACAATGCTGGGTATTATTAACTAAAGCCTATAACAGAGCCATATTATTTGCTAGACTGTCCACGTTGGACTAACGATGTATTTTGCAGCATGTGTTTTCATTTCCAAGACCAAGTGGATGGGCAATTTCAAAAGAATTAGGGTACTGTTTAATTCAAGGACACGTCTCGTAGTTTTTACTTTGTAGGGATTAAAGGAAATTGTAGGAGGTGGTTTGTTGTTTGTAGCTTTTCCCCACTTCATTTCCAGCTTTGCATTTACAGTTAACAGAACTAGCTTGCAACTGATCGTGGTTTATTTTGCATATTTATTTTGTAGGTGCTGGAATCCTTGCAATGGCTAACGCTGGCTCTAATACAAACGGCAGTCAGTTCTTTCTGACGCTAGCCCCCACACAGTGGCTTGATGGAAAACACACTATATTTGGACGCGTTTCCCAGGGCATCAGTATTCTAAATCGAATTGGCCTAGTGGAGACCAACAGTCAAGATCGACCTATTGATGAGATTAAGATACTCAGGGTGACTCTACCTATCTGACACATACTGCCATATGCCTACATTTAATTTTGTACAGTGTGTTTTTACAACAATAAACTCAACAATTTCTAACATAAGTGGTTGTGTGAGGTTTTTTGTAGTAACATGCAGGATGTGACCATATGGCAATGTCATTAAATATTACATAAAGGCGTCACATCCTGTTTTAACACTGCTTAATCAGGTCAGGGTTGCATGGGAGAGTCTGGAGCCAAACTTGGAATTCACTGGGTCCAGGGGCTTATTGCGTCTATAAAGGGCAACAAAAGTGAACTGAATCAAATGCATTAGAGCCGTTGTTTTTTTATACCGTATAATATCTGTAAACCAGTATACCAGATAAAGTAAAGGAAAGTCTAGATAGCAGACTTGCTTAAACAAAAACCTACCATTTAGAACACAGGGGGTCATTTAACCTTATGCATGTCTTTGGACTCTCAGAGGAAACCAGAGTACTTGGAATAATCCCACGCAAAACACAGGGAGGACATCCAGACTCACAAACAGAAAGGACTTATACCATGCCACCTGGGGATTGAACCCAGGACCATCTTGCTGTGCTGTGATGGTGATACCTAGCGTGTTGGTGTCATTTTCAAATGAATCACTTTAATTCAATTCCCAGTGGTGCATTATTGCATAGTCAGGTCTAACATACAGCAATGCTTGTCTGTGCCTGGAGGGCAGACCAGGCTAGAGCATAAGCATCAGACTCCCTTCATGACCCTGACTGGTGACTGGGACTAATACACTTACAAAAAATAGAGGATATTTAATTAGGGAATATTCCATTTTCAAGTATCCCCTAATTTTTGTGAGCTGTACATATTTTCCCCCAAAGCCTTGATTTGTCTGTCTGGATTCATATTTTACTTGTAATATCCTTGTCACTATAGAAATGTACATTGTCCTCCACTGCACACAAAGGATATTATACACTCAAACACAGTAGATTCCTATGTTCTGGATCTAGTATACACATACAGAAGGTGACTTTAAAATGAGATTGCTCCAACATTGAGCAATTAACATGATGTGTTATTTTCTTGTACGTTCTTTCTGCACTCTACCTATCGTTCTGGACTTTCTGTATTAGCACTACTTAGGGCTGCATATATATTTGATTCATTTGTTAACTTGCGTAACTAGTTAATCACTAAACTATTCATGTCTATGATAATTGCTACAAATCCTTAAAAAAGTGTATATGAACAGACCAGCTTAAGCACATGTACTTCAATGTTGGTGTTCTAATTTTGAAATCCTACAGGTGATTGTGTAACTTCTAACACAAGATTGCACAAACTTAGCATGTGTTTACACTATTCTGATGTAAAAGTATTATTCATTAGTACAAGCATTTCATTACAGTTCCAGTTTTAATATTGACATTACATTGAATCACATTCATTTTTTTATTGTACAAGTCTTCCTCTTGAAAGGTTGTTACGACTGAAAAGAACATTCAGTATGGGGCATGCCTGCTTCGCATTGTCAGGAGGAGGGAAGAGTCAGGACTGCAACTACAACAGACTACTGAAGATCTCATCTCTTCGGACAGAGAAGACAATGCATTGTTCATCGACTGAAATGAATTTCGATGTACTGATTGTTCTTCCTACAATTCCCCAGCTCTGGCAAAAGTAGTGTGTTGCGTAAATGAACACAGGAGAAGCGGACCGCCACCGCATACCCATATATATGTTATGTACACACACAGAAATACATACTTACAAGAAAATGTAAATACTGCATACAAAGAAACCAACTGGGAAAATTGTAAATTTCAAGACAAAAACAGTAACACTTTTTCATCGAGGATAGAAACATCAAGTGTAAATCGCTTTACAAGTCTGTCTCTGTGTTACATTCATACAGAGAGTAAGACTGTTCAGAGCTTTGAGCCCAGCAATCTCTACTGAAGAGTCCATGCATGAGCTTATGTTGATCGCTCTGAGACACATTTGGCACTCATTCACATTAATGTGCAGCACATCACAGTACGTGAGCTCTGCCTAAGCCTTATTAAGACAAAATATGAAACCCGGCTGCCAGTTAAATCATTCAGCTTTGAGTTAGGTTTCCTTCAAAATCCCCTTTCAGGCTTGGATGAAAATAGACTAATAGAACTTGAATGCAAATGTTAGCTATGACATTGCATCAAAAAGAGGTACATGGTTGTGTTTATGAAAACAAAAACCAACAAGTAAACAAGGACCACAGTTATGACACTGAGTAAATGCAAAATGACCATTAAAAATTTCTTTCTACAATTTTACAGCGGGGTATTCAATAAATCAGGATCAGTGCAACTAGCCTGGGTATAATAAAACTTAACCCATGATGCATGAGATTTACAGCAAAGAGCCATTTCATATTTACCCTGATAATGGAATAAATTGTATGGTAAGCATGGAAAACCTTGACTCACAATCCAAAGAGGTCTCACATGAGTGACACAGGATTCTAAGACATTGTACGATACCTTCATTTTTTCACAATTCAGTAACAATAAATAGCTTTATGAGATTGTTTGGCAAAAAAAATCACATATGGCATAATCAGGTCATCTATGATTTGATATATCTCACAGTTAATACAATCTCCCTTTCCCCCAATGCCTGGCTGAAGCCCAACAGCATGCGTATCAGGCCTGAGAAAGACAGCAAGCGCTGATCAAGACCTCTTTGAAAGGTAAGGAAAACAGCGGTTTTTAACCACATACAGACCTTCATCTTTCACGACTCAGACAAGCACTGATACTCATATGAGCCCATTAGTTGTTATTGCAAAATGTTTTCACACAATAATACCAAAAATATAGATGTTAAAACTAGATTGACTCTCTCAAGTGTTAAAAAGTGTCCAAATGGTTATCATCGCATTCATAGAGAGTACACTGCATGCACTGCAATGCCTTTAGGTGAGTGTGAGTTGCATGTTGATTTTGTTTAGCTTGACCTTCCTACAGCCATACCGGAATGAGGTGCAAGGCTCTGTGAAATAAGGTTCTATATCTATTAACTATGCTGTAGGAATGTATTTTAAACATGGTATTCATTTAAGTTGTCTAACAAGAAGGTTAAGCGGTTTTAAGTGATTTAATAAGAAGCTAAAAGGGTGTAAGGTTCAAAATCATGGTGGTGTTGGGGAGTTGTACTCAAAGAAAGAGCCACTGATGGCCTTCAGATCATTCTAGTATGGCTGCTAGTTCCAGCATGAAATGCCCAGTTAACTTCCCCATCTCTCTACACAGAATGAAATAACGTGACTGTTTCCACCTGTTTTCCAAAGTTTCATAGAAAAATATTAGCACTTCCAGAGCTGAGTGGCAATGCCTTCTTAAGGGTGTGTACCTAATCATATGTTACAAACAAGAGAGCGCAACCTCACTGTTTGTTGATCAGTTTGAGTTAAAAGATAAAAGTTCCAGGTTGTTACAACCTGAGTAATGTCGTACTATCTATAGAGTACTACATAGAGCATTACACCTTTAATGGTGCCAGTACTATTTTGATATACTGTTTAGTAAAGTGTGAATTAGGGAAAACGTTTATGAAATGTGTAATGGTTAGCAATAGTTCTGACAAATAAAAGAAATCCAATCTTTAACTGAAATAAAATTGCTCAAGTAATGTAATAAAAAGCTATAAAAACGTAAAAAAAAACACAGGTCAGACAAAGGCCAAATTCCATTAGTCATTAATCAACATATTGAATGATCAGAGAGTACGCAAATAAAATTAGCCAAATGTGTATTGGCATTTGTAAATCAACCATTGGCTTTAAAATAGTGCAATCATTAAGTGTTAGTGCAATAATTAAAATGTTTAAAAAACAGAGTTGTAGCAGAGGAGGAGGACAATGTTTTTGTCCCAAATGGTTAGAAAAGCTAGGATGGCATTTGAGGATTTGCTTATAAAGGTAGAATATTTTCCAATCCATTCCAATCCAAAAAGGTCTCCAAATCCAAAATGATATGTCACTTCTGTGACACTCAAAAATCTCAGACGTTTGCAAAATGCCAATAGAACTTTGAATTCTAAGAACCAAGCTTTATGGTCCATTGAGGCAAACATTGAGACAAAAAACATTGGCTAATTTAGTGTAAAAAAGAAAAACAAAAACTGGTATGGTGAAGGATCTGTCATGCTGTGGAGCTATTTGCCTCTGATGTCATTGTCTGGAGAAAATGTAAGGATACATCATGGACATCATGGACTCTGTGAAGTAGCAGAAGATTTTAAAAAATGTCTTACTGCTTCTGCCTAAAAGCTACAACTTGATCATGCCTGCATCATCCAGCAGGACTATGACCCAACACATATTTACTGCTAACAAAAATTAGGGGATATTTCAAAATGAACTTTCCCCTAATTACATTTCCCCTGATTTTGTGAGCAATGTAGTACATCCAAAACCACACAAAAAATGTAAACACAACAGTGTCTCATTTCCCTCCAGTTTGTATTCAGTCTGATCAAGTATTACAGTAGAAGACTACTCATTGCTGGTTATACTGATAAAGGTAAGTAGCACAGAGTACTAAATGCAAAGTGCCATTGATTGTGGTTGATGTGGTTTTGTTAAAAATACATTTTCTTTAGTATATTTATTTCAATTAAATATTTTATTTCACTCAGATTTTCAGTGTGACATCAAACCAATTTTACAGACATTTACTTTGGTACTACCAAAAGTACCAATTTGGAGGGGACATTACATGTATAAATAATTTGATTGCTATGCTTAAATTTCTTGAACTGACTGCAAATCATAACTCCAGAAATGTAATCATAATTTTGAATATTCTGAAAAATAATCTTTGCACAAGATTAAGTGCATGTAAACATAATCATGAAATTTTGAAAAAGTGGTGGAAACTATAGACCTGAAGATTAATCACCTGTTTTCCCATTAAGATTAAGCTTAATGTGCAGCAACACAATTCCTCACCTATATGAACATTTGTCAAATAACTTTAGTCATTATCCATATTAGTATTTCCACAATATCGTAAATCTACAGTTACTATATGTAGAACAGACAAATATGAACCTTTACTGCAATTCCGTTACAATAAAACATCCATCAGTGGAAATGCTGTAAAACATAAAATCTTGAACGATCTGTCACTGGTCTGTATAAATGACATGTAATGCCTACATCATCAACACTGTAGCCCTGGATAGCTTAGACTCGTATTGTATTTGTAATGTACAGCTGTGTATTATTTTCAGCTGTAGATGAAAGCCCTAAATCCATATTCACCATTGGCACATGATTCAGTATTGTGTTTACCTGTTTGGCACATTATATCACTATATCACTAAATTAGAATACTTGTGTTACAGTTCTAAAATAAATGTAACACTGACAAGCTAGATTCAGTAGTCTTCCTCATCACCGATCTTACACATCTCTTATAATATTATCAAAGTGACATAATATTCTTGTTAAGAGTTAAAACAATAAGATTCAACTAATCAATAAATGCATAAAATACATACAATTAAATAAATTGTATAAATAAATATGTTTTGCCCATTTAAGGCATGGAATGGCATTGATTTAGATATAAAAAAATAATGGAATGTTCTTTCCTCTGCATATGTATGTCTATGACGCTTTGCACAGTTTTTTTATTTATTTTAATTTACATAAATACACACTCTTTTTGAATTTGCACTTCATTAATACTTGAACACAAATGACTCACAGATAAGTTAATTTGAGGGCTTAGGAACAGCGGTCAGACTCCTTATTACAATCTTATTACTATTCTTTACTCAGTCATGTCTTTCCTTAAAGACGCTTTAAATGTTTTTAAATGTATTTTCGAAACTAACTGAAATTATATAGTTCTATGATCAAATGTATTTGATGGTTAAGAATGTGTTCTTATGTGAAACTAATAAATTAGAAACACAAATTAACCAGAGACCAGGAGCCAAAAATCCTTTATAAACAATCTATTCTCCATTGCTGTAAAGTACAGATCACTGGTTGCTGCTTTGAATAAATAATGTTTTTTTTTCAACTCTTTAGATTTTGTAACCTTCCAGAGGTACAAATTAAATGTCACATTAGAAACGTGGGTAAATTACATTTTTAAGGTGACATGTAACATACACTAATTTAACCCTTGTACCAAAACCAGACATGGACCACCACTAAAAATGGGATTCATTCTTCTAAAATTTGGTCTTACTTCATCTAGCTGGCTTAAGGATAGATGTGTTAAGACAATGAGTGTGCGGATAAAGACTCCTGTATGGTGAGAGGATGATACCGCCACCAGAACTCACATCTAACATCTATGTTTCCTGCTCTTACCCATAACTTGCTCTTTTTCTCTCTTTTTCTCTCAGTTTGTCTCACAGAGGCAAGTCGGTGCTGTTGTGGCGAGTTTTCCGTGATGTTCCATCATCACGTGGCAGGGCTTTTTGAAGGTTGGACATGGCAGCGGTTTTCTGCAGGTCAATCACAGCGTAACACTCACCACGGCGGGAGGGAGGCATCACTGTCGCAGCAGGCAAGCCACGCTTCATTGGAGGCGGTCTCTGCGGCACTTGAGCGCCGCCCCCTCCATGTCCTGGGCAACTCGAGCCACCGGCCTCCAAGTCCACCTGGATGTAGTTGAGCTGGCAAGGAGGAGGTGGCGGCAGGTGGCGGCCATGCTGTTCACAGGCAGAACTGCCAACTGTGTCACGGCCTGCCCGCTGCCTTCGGAAATCAAAATTGAAAACTCGGCCTCCCCTTTCAGAAGGCTGAGGATGAGGAGGGCAAGAGTGATGGAGATGGGCTGGAGGCTGGAGCTGTCAGGAACACAAGATGTGAGTAAATTTATATAGTGTGGCAACACCAGGTATATATAATTATAGCATAATGACCATGTAATCATTATTTTTCAAAAAGCTTTAGCTGGATTATTTGTTTTTGATTGAAAGGAGGCAGCCACAAAATCACTTTTTTCAGATGGGAAACAGGATACAATTATTATTATTATTATTATTATTATTATTATTATTTTAATCAATCATTTTTATTGAGAAGTCAAAATCAACATACAGAATAAAGAAAACAGTAAAGAGCAAATAGCTTTTTGACTACCACATT